>VDFB02066915.1:67882-86734 GCA_007258455.2 Sequoia sempervirens
AGCAAGTGCAGACCTGAGGCTACAAGATTTTGTCCCAAAATTCCTGAAATCTATAGGTAGACTAAGTCACCACTACTGGAAGATTAGTCCTGCTACCAGGCATGAAAAGTGGTTTCTACATTTTTGGATACCCATTTGGCAGATTCCTATTTCGGCAAGTTTTCCCGAAATTGGGACTAAGTCGCCTAGCCTAGCATAAGTGTCCCAGCCAACATTTTCAGTAAATTTTTTAGGATTCTAGAATCTCTCCACATCAATTTTTAAATTCCAAGTGCACCTCTCTAATTCTATTCAGTTATTTCATCATTTACTTGCATTTTTAGGTGTTTTTGCATATCACATTGTGTTTTCAAACAAGTTGTGTTTCTTAGGTTTTACATCATTAAATCATTTTATTTTCAAATCACTACATTAGTACATCATTATTAGACACATTACATCTCATTTACATTAACTTTAAGTGTAGACATTTGCATTTTGGACCCCATTCTTTCTCCTTTTAGGTGAAAAACCCTAAAAGGAGCTAAAGTAGTGTAGGCAATCCAAAATCATTGTCCACATTTTGGTGAACCTAAGCTTTTGAGCATATTTACTTCTGATTTAAGTGCATCCTAGGTTCCATTTTCACTTACATTGCATTAGGTATTGCATTGTTTAAACTGCATCCTAGGGTTTTGAAATTTCCATTAGTGAAAAGCTCAAAAAGCTTGCATTTTTGCATCATTTTTGCATTGAAAATCAACAAAAATTTTGCATTTCATACTATAGTTGCATCTGTGCATCCAAAAACATAAAATTGCATTTTAAATTTTTGAAAAATCTCAAAAAAATCATTAGTGGGACTAAATCACCACACTGGGCGACTCAGTCCTCCTACATATTTTGCACTGTAATTTTTGGTAATTTCTAGGTATTTTTTGTACTTCTATTTTTTGGTACTACATTCCTATTTTAGTTTGTATAATTTTTGTTATTAGTCCTAGATTGCATTACATTAGCATCCACCCCACCTCTTGTGGTATTTGTATGAGTTTTTGGTGCCCTATTGATAATACTTTAGTGAGAAGAAGTTCCTGAATCATGGCATCCCGCAATAACACACTCATTTTGGACCTTGGGTTGTTTAAAGCTCCTACTCCCAGTATGGAAAATGGTGCATTAGGCATGGATACTACCACTTGTACACCTTTACCTTCACATACAATGCATGTTGACACATCAAATGCCCACATTCCGCAAGATAAAGTCATTAACTTTCATGAGGATTTAGCACATTTGTAACAAAACTTATGTCTTGAAAACATTTCAACCACTGTAATTGCTGCTATAGACAACATACATCGAATGCTTGAAAGTGATGAGGACTTAGATGTTATGAAACAAATTGTTGAGATATATCAAAAACATGCTTCAACACATCTCAACCAGCAAACACTATGGTTAGCTAAGGAGGATCTCACATTCCTCCCCCTTCAACCATAGCATCCATACCTACCTATACCACTCCTCAAGTTACAACAACCATGCAACAGGTTAGTCATGTGACTCCTTTTTCTATTCCAACTAGCATTCCTAGTTCTTTTGTGGCATCAAATGTTCCATCCTCCACCACCTTCACTTATCCTAACATTACATACACTCCATCACCATTCTCTCTTCCACCTCATACCACTTACACTGAACCTCTCATTACACAAATCTTCCAAACTATTTCTTCCATGCAACAACAAATATCTACCATAAACCAAAACCAAACCACACCACCTACCTACTATGTCCATAGTAGCCCATTATCTTTGGAAATCTTACGAACACCGATGCCACAAGGAATCGAGATTCCTAGGTTTGAGAAGTACGGAGGTAAAGGAGACCCTACTAATCATGTCAATGCCTATATAGCCTTATGCAGTGACTTTGTCCTTGATGATAAACTGTTATCCAAACTATTTCCTAGGACCTTAAAGGACACTTCCTTGGAGTGGTTTTCAAACTTACCTAATCATTCAATTTGATCATTTAATGAAATTTTTTATGCCTTTATAAGTCATTTCCAACTCCATATGACTCCCAAAAAGATAACGGATGATCTAATGAGATGTAAACAAAATGAGGATGAAAAAGTCACTGATTTCATTTCACGTTATCAGTCATTGTATGCTCAAATAGATGTCAAGATTTTTGATTCAAATCTCCAAAAGATGTTTATCGAAAACTTGCAAACTCATATTCAAGATAAATTGACCATGATGAAATTCCCATCTTTCATGCATTTATGCACAACCCTTTGTGACTATCACAACTCGGTTACTAGTCGTGATGCAAAATCCACTTCTAGCCGAGCTAAGAAATCTAAACAAAGTAACCAAAAAATCTCACAAAACTTTAGAAAAACAAAGGGTTTTTACATTTCAACCCCCCTCCTCAACAACTACTTCAACCCGTCAACAACCAAGTAGCAGTTGTTAAAGCTACGATACCTTATAGTTATGGAGATCCAAAATGACAGTTTACACCATTACCAAACACTCTTCATAACACCATGACCCAACTTATGCAGCAACAAATGATCTTTGTAAACACATAGTGCAAGACTTCATTGATTTTGGTTGTCTATCTATTTCAAATGTTAATGCAAAATGAAATACATTTGTTGCCCCACCCAATCAAAATTTGCAATTTTTTACCAATCCCATGCCTAAACATAATGTGTCATTCGTTAAGGCCAGTGAAACACAAAACAATGATGTGATGATTGTTCATAAAGAAACTGAACATCCTAATCCTATTCCACATACACCCACTATTAATCCTATGGATGAAATGGTAGGAGCGATAGATGTTATCCCTCATAAGGGCCAACCTAAGAAAAATCTTGATATTACTTTCACTTCTAAAGATATTATTTCAAATCTTCCCAATGGTCTTCTCTACATAGCTGGATGTATTTATGACAAGCCCACTAATGGGATACTCGTAGATCCCACCTGTGGCAAGAATGTGATCACTAAGGAGTTTTTGGTATTACATGAACTTTATCCAGATAACTATGATCAACCAAGAGCATGGATAAAAAAACATAATGGTTTTGCATGCCCTATGATTGGATCGATCATTCTTCCATTACAAATAGGACCTAAGATAGTGGATGTTACATTCTCTATCATTTCACAATCAGATCAATTTTGTTTGTGGCTAGGCTATCCATGGCTTCGCTCGATGAAAGTTGTTCCTTCAGTCATACACAAATGTTTAAAGTTTTAGCATGACAATGACATATTCACTATCCACGATAGTGGCTTTCACCCGTTGTCTTCTAAAGGAAATTTCTCCTTAAAATCCTTTTGGCCAGAACCCATGGAGCCCATCACACCTCGCAAGGATTTCTTTTTCATTGCTTATCAAAATTTTAATGCAAAGAAAATTGTCGAATTGTCCCTCCATAACCAATCCCCATCTGCTTTCGCTATCCCAATCCTTGATGAGACAATTCTTCAACCTGAACCTACAACAAAAAACTTAGATCAACCAACCCTAAACACTTCCCCTTCTTCCTCCAAACGTCCACTGGATAATGAAACCAACCCCACCATGCCTCCTCACTTAAAACAAGTTTATAAAGCAAAAGAGAAAGTGCTTGACCCCTCTCTTTGATTCCTTCCATTCCTCTTCCTTGGGAAGAAAAGGAGCCTATGGTGGATCAACCGGCTCTTACACCTCAACAACTTCAAAATAGAATCAAATGAAATCACGGTGCTAGGGAGCATAGGCATCGTCGTCGTCTAATTGCTTGTCAGTTATAAATAGAAGAAAACAAAAAAAATCAACCTCCACCTTTGACAGCAGCAATCTCTAACCACCTTCCTCCTCCTAACCCGCCACAAGATAGTACGTTACAACCAACACAACAAAATGATCTGATACCACAACCACAACTCCTGATACATCCTTCATTGGAAATTACCATCTGTCCTCCCATCATGATTAACCTTGATGACGATGATGATGAGGAGATCTCTAAGATAGATGAAGAGGTGCATAACAATCTAAATTTTTTATTTTCATCTTCCATGAGCTTAAATGATAAAGCTCTCATACCAAGTGAAGAACCTAGTACTTCTCCTAGTTCGGCACTTTCAATTCCCCCATTAGACAATCAACCACCCTCGCAATACACTAAACATGATTGGGAGGTGGATGACATGTTATATGGTTGTATATTTGCATTCACCTTGCTAGCCTTTTGCATTTTTATTTTATTTGTTTTGTCTTTTGCACTTCTATATGTGTTTCATGTTCCCATGTAATGTGTGTTTGATATTCTCTCTCTATTTGTGCCCTTCCTCCATTTGTACCTTCATTCTTCTATTTGTCATACATTGCTTTTGCCTTTAGCTTTTGTTTTGTTTTTTTCCTTTTGGGGATGACACAAAGCATTGAGACACACTATGTCTCTTCCATGTTGACCCAAAAGGTCCTTTTACTTTCTTTTTCACCTTTTGTTTGTGTTTTTCCTTTTGGGGATGACGCAAGGCATTGAGACCGAAATGTCTCTTTCACGTTGACCCAAATGCTTTTCCTTTACTTTTTCCTTTTCATTTTCTTTTCACTTGCATTTTTTTCTTTTGGGGACGATGCAAAGCGTTGAGACCACAATGTCTCTTCCATGTTGACCCAAAACGGATCTTTATTTTTATTTTTTTTTCACTCTCTTTGTGTCATTCTTCCAATTCTATGTATTTGGGGAATGACGACAGTTTTGAGCTCTTTAATCGCAGAAACAAACATACTGACCCCAAATCCATAGATCCCTTATGTGTTTGGTTTGTTCCTTTTTGGGGGAAACCCCTCTTTCTTTTGTTCATTTCCCTTCACATGACATAGCCTTACGCGGAAATGTATGACTTGGCATAGGGATTTCCAAGTTGGCTCTCATGTCTTGTTTCTTTTTTTTATTTTTTATTTTCTATTATAAAGTAATTGCTCACATAACAGTGTGTAGCAATTCCTTTAAAGTGGGGGCATACATTGGCATTATTCATTTGCATTTTTCCTTTTTCTTGGTTCTTAGTGCAACCTTGTTACTTCATACGATGTGTTTGTCACTTTGTGGATGACATTAGGTGTGATGTCCTTCATAAGTGTGATCTATCTTAGCATATTACATTCCTCTTAGTGGCCTAATGTGACACACTACATCCCCTAAGTTGTGAATTTCCTATCCTTTGATTGGTCCTCTCTTGGAGACATTAGACACAATGTTCCCTAAGTTAAAGACCTCGCATGAACTAAACAAGACTCATTTGAACATTTTCTTTTGCATGTTGCATTTTGCATTTACATGGCCACCTTCCATAACACAACATGCATGCCTATGGTACCTTTTCATTTTTTCATGAGTTCTAAGCATACAAAGTTTTGCTTGTCTCATGAAGCACAAAATGACATTATCTTTGTGGTGCCTTACTAAAGTTATAACTTTGATATGGTTGAGCAGGAAGCCCATTCCGCAGTACGACTTTCCCCATAGCCACCTTTCAAGATTTCTCACACCACGGACAACCAGAAGTTATGTTGCCCCAAAGTGAGTATACTTGGGATTTCTCACCCCGCAGACAACCTAAAATTTTGTGGCCCCAGAGTGAGTATACTTGGGCTTTCTCACCCGACGGACAGCCATGAGTTTTGTCACCCCAGAGTGAGTACACATTTCTTATAAACAACCTAGATCTAATCCACAACGGGCTGGAAAAATGATCGAAGATTTCATTCCTTTTCATCATTTTCATGTGTGGTCCTTTGTGCCTATGTTTGGTTTGTCATGGGATCATGATCTTGGGGGATTGATCACCACTCTTGATTATTGTTGTCTCATCTTACCAACATGTGTGCATTTGGATCCCTCTCGATGTACATGTTGGGCTATTTTAGCGAGAGTTTGAAGCAAGTTCATCCTCTCACTAATGTGGGGGCTTAATGTGTTGCCAAAAAATGTATAGTTGACATTTTTATGCTCACTTGAGTCTCTCTTATGGACTTTGGATTGATTTTTCCTAAATTTAGTGTTGAAATGTGGTCAACACATTCACATTAGATCTTGAACTCTTGTTAATCAGTAAGACTTCTAGGATGTCTTGTAAAGGTGTTGTGTTGTAACCCACTTTCACACTTTTCTAGGACCCTTTCATTATAATTCACCTAAATAACCCCTTTTTATTACTTACCAAGTCTTATTTCAAAGTGTTTAAAAGTGTTGTAACCTAATTTCACGCTTTTCTAAACTTTTCATCACTAATTCAACCCTTTCTCATGTCTAAATGACCCTTTAATGCACTTTCCAGCCCCCCTTAAGTGTGATTTTGAGGATATTCCGGTTGGACAACATTTAATGACCTGTAATTTATGACACCCACTTAATTTTCTTAAGTGGTACAAAGTAACCAATAGGGGTGACTTAGTCCTTTTTGGCACAAAACTCAAAATTAATTCAAATTTCTAGAGGGATTTTGTCCTCTAACCCTTGAGGTCAGCCTGTGATATGTTATTTTTGGGAAATTTTAGTAAAATCATGTATAAATAAGGGTTTTTCTCCTCATTTTTTATCTCCTATTACCTATTCATTCAAGCATTCACTCAAGCAATTAACTTAATCATTCTCAAGCATCCAAACAATCTAAGTATCATCAAGTCATCTATTGGAGCACTTCATTGCATATCTTCAAATTTCTACATCAAGGATTTGGTAAGTATATGGCATTGCATGTTATCTATTTATCATTCTCTTTCAATTTCATTTCATTTCATAGGGTTTGATTACCAAAATGGGGTTTGACCAAGGCAAACCCCTATACTCTAACCCTTAACCATTTTTCCCTCTTTGCATGTGTGTTTACAAGTTTTGTATGTAGATTTTTCAAAGATTTATAGGTGTTGAAAAGTGGTCAAGAAGTCATCAAATTCAATCAAGTCAGCATAAGCCTAATTCAAGCTTAGAGACACTTTTTACCCTAAGTCATCATAAGTCTTGAAATATGCAAGTGGACTAAGTCACCACTACTAGTGTATTAGTCCCACTGCTAGGCCTGAAAAGTGGTTTCTGCATTTTTGGATACCCATTTGGCAGATTCTTGTTCCGATAAGTTTTCCCAAAACTGGGACTAAGTTGCCCAGCCTGGCGTAAGTGTCCCAGTCAACATTTTCAATCAATTTTTCAAGATTCCAGAATCTCTCCACATCAAGTTTCAAATTCTAGGTGGACCTCTCTAATTTTGTTCAGTTATTTCATCATTTACATGCATTTTTAGGCATTTTTGCATATCACATTGTATTTTCAAACAAGTTGCATTTCTTAGGTTTTGCATCATTAAATCATTTTATTTTCAAATCAGTGCATTAGTACATCATTATTAGACACATTACATCTCATTTACATTAACTTTGAGTGTAGACATTTGAATTTTGGACCTCATTCTTTCTCCTTTTAGGTGAAAAACCCTAGGAGCTAAAGCAATGTGGGCAATCCAAAATCATTGTCCACATATATATATATATGTAGATGCATATATATCTAGATGTACATACATATATACACATGTAGATACACATTGATATATATGTAGATACACATTGACATATATGTAGATACACATTGATATATATGTAGATACATATGTATACATTGTTCAATTTGATTTTTCAGTTGTATTGTTCATATATATATGTAGATACATATATATACATGTAGATACACATTGACATATATGTAGATACATATATATACATGTAGATACACATTGACATATATGTAGATACATATATATACATGTAGATACACATTGATACATATGTAGATACATATGTATACATTGTTCAATTTGATTGTTCAGTTGTATTGTTCATATATATATATGTAGATACACATTGATATATATGTAGATACATATATACATGTAGATACACATTGATATATATATACATGTAGATACACATTGATATATATATAGATACATATATATACATTTTTCAATTTGATTTTTCAATTGCATTGTTCATAAATATATGTATATACATATACATACATGTGGATACACATTGATATATATATACATGCAGATACACATTGATATATATGTAGATACATATATATACATGTAGATACACATTGATATATAGGTACATACATATTGACATATATTATAACCAAATTGTAGATTTAAAGTTTGTGCAATGATGAACATAATAATAGGGGAGAGCTACAGTCATATAGGTCAAATAGGTCACATTCATCTCTACCATTCACTCCTACCACCTCCCTTTGGCATCCCTCCATAGAAATATCCTCATAATCAAGTGTAATTATGTTGTCAGTGTTAACCAACATAATCTATTTAGTATCTACTAAATTGAATGATATACTTTTTGGGAATTATAGTCATTACCCCTAAATGTAATGTGCTTTTTGGTTCACAAAAAAGGAGTGAACTGTAATGTACCGAAACAAATAAACTTGATATAAGACATAGAAACATGTTAACTTTTGTAGAGGTATAGCCTAAAAGTAAATTTCAATTGAGCTACTGATATACAAAAGGATAGATTACATCAAGTACTTCCTTATGAAGTGTTGTGGAATTTAGACATGTATAGTAGACCTTTTTAATGACTATATGAAATGTATTGACATGCAATTTCAAATGTTACATTATCAGTATAGACTATATTGTATGAAATGTTGTATAAGATTATCAGCATTGAATATATTTTCACAAATGTAGAATAGATATTATAAACATAGTATTTGTTGTAAACAAAATTGAAACAGATTATCTACATAGAATATTTTTTTGATATGTAGATTATAACACAACCATAAAAAGGTATTGACATAGTCGTCAATGGGCCCCACACTAGAGCACCTTAATATGCAATTGTAAAATAGTTTTCACCCACAAAGTCAACCAAGGTTCTTGTATCACATTAATAAAGAGATTTAGTTCAAATATATTAATGATATAGATGCAACACAATGAAAATGGCATCCCCAACTACAACCAAAAAAAACCAAAATATAAGGCATTGTTTCAATTGGTCCCTCCCAACCACAGTCAAATGCTCCAAGGAATGAATCTGGAGATGTGTTCTCATCTCTTGTTGATGCATTTATACTTTCCATAAATTGATTTGCATTTGTATTTTTCAATTGCGTGCAACTTACATTTGAAGGGGTTAGTGGTGAAAAAGTTAGACCAACTAGAAATTGAGTGCAGCTAACTTGAGATGAGTTGGGACTCAAACACACATTGCTTGCAAAAAAGAGAGGGATGTTATTATTGGTTATATCTCAAAAGTAACTGTGATTATTAGATAAGGGAGTTGTAGGACTGCTTAAGCATCTATCTCACATCAATGCTCTATGGGCACCCTCGATCTCCCTTTCCTTCTTCTCTTGCTCTTTTTGTACCCTCTCTTGCTCCTTCTGCTCTTTTTCCTTTCTTTGCAACTATTTTAGTTGCTCTCTTTCCTTGCACTCAATTTCCTTTTTAGTTTTTCTTTGTTCCTTATGTTCCAAGGCCCAAATCCGTGTTGCCTTTTTGTCCTCAGTTTGTTGCCTCTTTCTAATTTTTAATTCTTCTAGTTCTTTTTTCTTCGTTCCTGCTCCATTATGAGAATCATGTAACTGTCAGTAGTCAACAACTAAGACTGTCGGCTCTCCCGAAGAGCACCACCAGCAGACTTTCTCGTTCTTCCATTCACTCTATGAATTGGTAGATTAAGGAAGTTACTGATCCAAGAACCAGTTTGGGTTTGAATTGTTTCATTGACTTGGGAGTCAGTAAACTCCTCCTGCTCCAGTGTACCTTGACTTTCATTGTAGCCATCTACATAATAGTGCACTATTTGTTCTGGAGGTGTGGTTGTTGGAGATTGGAATGTGAAATTCCCCATGTCTTCTTGCTCGGGTTGGTTGTCCATGTCCTCAAGTTGTTGCTCTACACCTTCATGCACTTGAGTATTTGTTATATTTTGCAATGTTTGTGAGAGTTCATATGTTGAAACATCAAGTCCTGAAAGACTAAGGATGTTATGCACTGCAGAAGCATCCTTGGTGTCATCAATCTCATATGTCTTGTTGGGATGCATGTCGCCCACAAGTGCATCAAAATTGAGGGATCTGTAAGGAAATTTGGGAGCGCATCTAGTGAAAACTCCATATAGTAGTGCCTTCGGTAACTTTCATTTCGATTAGGTTACCTCAAAGACACATTCAACTATGTCCTAAAGCAGAAAAAAACATAGTTATTTCCAACATTAATCCTTCTGAGAGAAGCACATGTAATTCAACAGCAAGCAACAACACAGATGAAAGATACTACAGAAAACATAACACAAAGATTTTACATGGGGAAAACCCTTTCGGGTAAAAAACCCCTCTCCAAATTTTGAGCCATTGTATTATTCACCAACAGAAAGTTACAATACAGTTCCAGGCTCTTAGCCTTTTCAGAGATTACATCTTGTTCATCTGGATACAACTGGTAGCAAACAATCCCTGGGAGATCACTCAAAGCAATCATGATCACAAGAGGTTCCTGCAGCTTAACTCTGCCTCTCAATCCTTTGCTTCAACCTCATGGCTTCAGCCTTTCGGCCAGCCATTCAGTCCTCACTCTATCGTTCTCTCTCTGGCTCTCGGCTCTTCAGCTCCTTGGCTTATCAGCCCGTCAGCACCTTCTACAGAACGTCCAATGCATACATATATGCATTCGTTCTCAACATGCTCTCTGTGAATCGGTTCAAGATCACACAATAGCAATCTCCAACTCAGCATCCTTATCATCGTAGATGTTTCCACTCCTGTGTAGATTTTTCGTTGTAGACCATTCAGCTCCATCACAACTACTACAAAAATCCAACCGCCAACTGTTCAAATTTTGCTTCCTTTGATTGGTCCACGAGCCAAGTCAAACGGTCAAGAAAATAATCCACTGATTTCACATGTCGGTGAGACACAAGAAGTGTCTCCCCGATGCTTAAGGGATTCACAGATGATATCGGCATAGGTTCCAACAATCAGCAAGAGGTTATATCGAATGCCATGACTCATACCGAATCCCTCGACCCATTTTGTTTCCATCGGCAAGAGATTCCTCCATCAGCAAGATGTTTTACCGATGCTCACAAGTCATATCGATTTCAGCTTTTCCATCAACAAGACATTACCGTTTCCCAAGAGTTCTCATCGAGTCTCCTGAAGTTTCACCAAAGCACCAAGTAGTTGGCAAGACTTTTATCTCTCGCCAAGACCTCTCATCGAGCAAACATGTCATTCCGAGTCGGCAAGACATTTGTCTTTCGCCAACACATCACACCGAGCTTCATGTTATTCCGAACTCCAGAACAATTTCCAAGAGTTATACCAACATCAGGATTCCCATCGGCAAGACACACACCTTTCGCCAAGACATCACCCCGCAGGTTCCAAGTTACTCTGAGTCTATCCCATCAGCCAGACTTATCACTTTCACCAAGACTTCATACCAAAGCCTTAAGTCACACCGAGCACTACATTCATCAGTCGGCAAGACTTATGTCTTTCACCGAGACCACATACTGAGCGCTCATGTCTTGCCGAGTCGGCAAGACATTTGACTTCGCCAAGACCTTTCACCGGGCGCCGAGAGCTACACCGATCACTTCAGTTGCATCCCCATCGGCGAGACCAACACCTGTCACCAAGACTTCACGCAGAAGTCTCCAGGTTACCCTGAGCCTATCTTTCACCAGGAGTCATGCCGAATGCATCCCACACCATCGGTGAGACAAATGCCCGTCGCCAAAACTTCATAGCGAAGCCTTCAAGTCATACCAATGACTCCATTCACCGAGACATCTCCCGGTCGCCAAGACTACATGCCGATAGGAGCAAGTCATGTCGATTTCCACATCAGCTAGATAGACCAAAGGTCATGCCAAAATTGGCAAGACTTCCTATTGTCACCGAGACATCATTCCGACACATATGAGTTACCCTGATGATCTAGTCGCCATGAGTCTCCCCGACATCCGCTAGGCACCCGATAACAAACCCTTTTGTCGCCTCCCACTCGGCAAAGAGTTACAATGAATGCACCAAGTCACAACGATAGGTCTATTTGGCAAGACTTAAACAAAGTCACAGCAACATGAGCAAAACACAAGATTACTGAACTGTCAGTCGGCCAGACAACATAAATGTCATAGCGACCATGCTTTCTCAAAGGTTTCAGCCTATGAGATTGAGGCACATTTTCCAACAGGATCATATCCCCGTCCTTTTAAAGCCAACTTTTATGTTCAATGGAGTCATAGCTCTTCTCAATGCCTTGCTACCTAAATCCACCAATTTTTCCCTTTTGATATCAATATTGGGGAATCTAGTGAGAAATTCAACTCGTTTTGATTTGAAATATGCCTTGAATGGTGCAAACACACTAACATCCAAAGGTTGTAGCACATGAGAAGTATGAGCATGCAGTGTAAGGAGGTCAATGTCTAACCTCCTTGCCTCCTAGATAGTTGACAATGCAACGTGACTTCCATGGCCATCAAAAATTAGCAGGTGCCTATTAGTAGGTGACACACCCCCAGGAACCGACACATGGAAATGTTCCAGCCAATCAAAGAAAATCTCCTTCGTCATCCAAGCGTGTGCTTGGGTTTCCATAGTTGCTCATGGTTCACAGTTCACAATGTAATTCTCTATCTCTATATTGCCCTTGAACAGATAGAAACCAGGTATGCTTTGGCCAAATGCATTTATACAACAGAGAATTGTTATGCATTCTCTACCTTTTGGAATGATGTAGGAGACATTCATGCTGCCTCATTGTGCCAAGACCCTCATTGTTCCATTTCTACCAGCTTGAATGCTCATTTCATCACAGTTCCATATTCTGTCAGGACCGTATGGGGTACTTTCATATGTTGTTGTCAGCATTCTAAAAAATTCAGCTACTATTTCGAGTCTTAGGATTATCGCCCTGTCTTTGTCAAGACCTTCAATTGTGTACAAGGTCAATTCTAGATGGTGCCTCTTGAATCCAATCCACCATGATTTTCCAAGCAGCCCCTCCGTGAAAGGGTTGGGTCTAGTCTGGCATATCTGAGCAACCTCTTGCTTGAGATTGATAATCTCAAGCCCGTGGCCAACATCTGCCATATCTGTGCACCACTTTACAATCAAACCATTCTCCTCTTCTGTCAAGACTGTTGGTGGACCCTTCTTTGAAGTAGTTTTCAATCCGCCTAACCAATTGCTAAGTGTTGTAGCTAGGATTTTCCACTTCTTCGCAGCAGCTCTTGTCGACATCCCATTTGTTTCAACATCCTCCAGTGCTCTCTCATGTTCTGTGATGACCATTCCCTTCCCTTTGATGCTCTTGCCTGCCTAATTATAGGTGCAGCAACCTCCTGGACAGCCTCAAAAGGTTCAGGATTGGTGTTTACTTCCACAATCGGTTGATGCACATTGGGGACTGTTATGGTGTCTTTTTCATGTATGTGACTTTGTCTTTGCAGTCTTATTTTTTGGTTTCGACCTAATATTACCTTTAGATTGCACCTGTAGATGTTAAAAAAGATGTTTGGAGTAGTTAAAAAAACAATAATTGAACACTGTTGAAGTCACAGTGATGCATGAACAGTTTGCATTTCTTTAATATGCATCTTGACATTTTACAATTCATTGCTTGGTTTTTATGAAAAATTTGTAATGCAATTGTTGACAGTTTGTAATGCAATTGTCTGTATTGTGCATGAATAGTTTGTTTTTATTGAATATATGCATGTTGACAGTTTGTTCAATTTTATTATTTGAATTGAAATGACTTAGAGAAGATCTGTTTAGTGAGACATGAACAAACATTGGTTAAACATTGTCAAAACAAAAGACAATGGTACAGGTGTAGTGAGGTGGAAAACCTCAACTGAAAGACAAAGGGAGCTTTCTTGAGTGCAGAGCCGAACAATGAATCGTGGAGAGCCGAACATAAATATATAAAACATATTCCGTAGTAACAATTACATATATATACATATACGAATATATATGTATGTATGTATGTATGTATGTATATGTATGTATGTATATATATGTATGTATATGTATGGAAATATGTCTGTGTAGTATTTTGTTCTTCCATGCACAATATGTATGTGTGTGTATATATATATATCGACAAATACATATATAAGAATAGAGTAATATAATTGCATGGCAGAATATATTTGAAATGAAAACAAGTGAATTCATTTTCATATTTGGGAATAACAAACAAATATTAAAGGCAAATTGCAGAGTTAGTTTGTGCATTGTCAAACAGAGGAATACAAGTGCATGGCAGAAAACCCTATAATTGTGAACTAGTGAAACCCTTTCCATGTTTGGTAGTAACAATAAAATAAAAAAAGAATTTCACAGACAGAACTATTGTGCATGGAAGAATAGAATAATACGATTGCATACCAAAATATCTTCGAAATGAAGACCTGTCATACCATATATATGTATGGAAATATATACGTATGAAAATATGTCTATGTATCATTTTTTTCTTCCATGCACAATATGTATATATATGTACATGGAAATATATATATATATAGACAAAAACATATATAAGAATAGAACAATACGATTGCATGTAGAATATCTTCGAAATGAAAACAAGTGAATCAATTTTCATATTTGGGAATAACAAACAAATATTAAAGGAAAATTGCAGAGTTAAAGTTTGTGCATTGTCAAACAGAGGAATACAAGTGCATGGCAGAAAACCCTGTAATTGTGAACTAGTGAAATCCTTTCCATGTTTGGTAGCAACAATCAAATGAAAAAAAAGCATTCCATGGGGAATAAGGAAACTATTGTGCATGGAAGAACATAAACATGCCAGAATATCTTTGAAATGAAAACCAGTCATACCATTTTCATATTTTGGAATAAAATGAGAATATTATAAGCAAATTGCAGAGTTAAAGTTTGTGCAATGAGCAAGACACGAATGCAAGTGCATGGCAAAAACCCTCGAAATGATAAACATCAAAACCCTATGAATATTTCATAGTAACAGTCAATTATAACAAACATTATGTAGTGTGATATATTGCATCCATTTCTGTATTTTGGAATAACAAACAAATGTAAAAAGCAATTTGCAGAGTTAAAGTTTGTGTAATGATGAACACACGAATACAAGTGCATGGCTGAAAGCCAGTCAAACCCTTTCCATATTTCGTCGAACAAGTCTAATAGTAATGGAAAACCATTTAAACCAGTCAAACCCATTTCATATTTTCTATAAGGAAGAAAATATGAAAAGCACAATGCAGAGTAAACATCATGCAATGAATGACACAATATATTGAAATGCACAATGCAGAGTAAACGTCATGCATGGACAAGTATAGAGGAAACGAAAACCAGTGAAACCCTAAACTTGAACTGAAATGACTTGACATTCATATAAAGTGTAAGTTCAAACCCCAGATATCGAGTTATAGGTCAATGTGACATAAATTTACATCGCATACAACATATTTGTGTTCCCAGGCATAAAGAACATAAATGAAAAAACCAATGTAAATAGCATTAGTATGAAACCTCAGATATTTACAAATTTGTGGACAACATATTCATAGCATACAACATATTGGCATCTGTAGGCATAAAGAATTTGTAGCAGTAGAATACATGTAGCTTCTTAGGGTGTTGCTACTGCTGCCTCTGGACTTTCTTCATATTTCTAGAGCAAATTGTATAACTAAAAATGAAAGTGGGATGTGCTAAATAGAAATTGCAAGAGATTGAGTAATGCATTTTTGAATTTGAAAATCTCCTTATATGCTCAATGTTGGTTTGGTATGGAGTCTTTAATTCCTGTCCTTTTATTTTCAAATTTGAATTCTTGATCGGATGCCTTCAATTGCGGAGTTTCTATGTATTAATGGTGTGCAATCCTTGTTTGCTTGACAGGGGATTTTGTTGGCTTTAACACCATTTTTTTGGTGGTTGCAGGTGGCAAAAAAGGAGGAACCAATAGTAGAGAGGTTCGATTTGACAGATGGGACACGTATGAATGATTACTTTTCGTTTGAGTGTTGTGTTGGTGGGCAAGTGGGATGGGGTTCGATTGGATTGGATTTGGTGATGGGACACTCTTAGCTCCTAGTTGTTCTCATGGCATCCCAACTATCAAAAAGTTGGTTGTGATGTAATGTAAGTGGTGACATTATAGGGGAGCTTGGGTTATACTAATTTTATATTTTGGGTGCATGTTTTAAAACTACGAGCCAGTGACACGCAATATGGCTTGTATGTTTGTGGTGTCAAATGTGCTTCGAATATTCTCTGACATGTAAGACTGTGAATATCTATTTGTGTATGGGACAAATATTCACCGATTTTAATTAAATTTTGACGGTACAGTGATATGTGTACCCTTGTTGACTTTGTGGGTGAAAACTATTTTACATTTGCATATTAATGAGCTCTAGTGTGGTGCCCAAGTGGGACTACTTTCGTCCCCAGTATAGGTTCCCTCCCTACTTTGGGCCCCTCTCCCTTATAGCTATATTTTTTTGGTTACACATGCAACTATACACTATAAAATAGACTTTGAAATTACACTTTTGATTTCCTTTATACATGTGTGTACTTTATCACTAGGTGTGCAGTTGATAACTATAGTGTTTCAAAATTTAAAAAATCTCTTTGGTGATAGTTGCACTTGTAACTAAAAGTGCACCTTTACACCATTTTTTTTAATATTTGTTTTTTTCTTTTACTAAGATGCACCCTTGATCTCATGCACATGCCTATCAATGGGGTTTTCAAATTTTGATGTGAACTAAAAAAAAATTCTTTGTTGAGGTGTGTCCTTACCCCTAAGCTCACACCTATACATTGAGCAATAAATGAACTTTTATGAGGTCTTTTTGAAATTAAACCTAACAAATTTTGAGAAAAAAATTCTCTTTACATAGGCCTATACTTGCCTCTAAACATTGACCTAACAATGGGTTTTTACAAACTTCTCATTTTTCCCTTTATGGAGTGTGCCCTCACCCTCAAACACACGCCTATGGATGGAAGTTATTGAATGCTTGTTTTTCCTTCTTCGAGGTGTATCTCCTTGCCCAGACACACACCTATACATTGGAATGTGATTATGACTCTCACGAATTTCCTTTTCCTTGAGATAGACAAGTCCATAGTTTTCCACGAGCACCTGTGCGCTAGCCTCTTAAAGTGCAAATTAGATTCTTTAAGACACACCTCTACATTTCCTTAAACAGCGTACACATCACACATTATATCCTTGATTATATTTTATTTTATTTTTTATTAAATATATACTTTTTATTAAATTGAAATATTTTCAATAAAAAATATTATTTGTTAATGTGGAAGGAATAACATTTATTTAAAAGATAAGAGTATATTTTATTTTATTTTATTATTAAATATATATTATATTTATTTTATTTCTTCACATAGAACTTTCAATACTTAATTATAATTTTAAAATTATAAAATGTTAAGAATGTATAACTAATTAAAATGTATTTAAGAATGTATTTTTGTTAATATATTTTAATTGTATTAATATTTTAAAAGAATAATATTTAATTTAAAAATATTGAAATTTTATTAAAAATATTATTTTTTATTTTTTTTATTTTAATGTATTTTTAATATTTAATAAAATTGAATATATTTATATTCTCTTTATAAATTAGAATTTTTTTTATACATTTTATTTTACAAAATCAAAATTAAAATATTTAAAATATCAAAAGGAAAACATAATATAGTTATTTTAAATACATCCATCTAAAAAGATATCAATATTAAATTATTATATTTATTCAAATGTTTACATTATTTAAATAAACTAGAATACCTATATTTAAAAAATATATGTATTGTATGTGGAGAGATATCTTTTGGAGACACCTATAATATAAATAAAAGAAAATAATCCTTAAATAGCTCTAAAGTAAAAAGTAAAATAACTCTTAAGTAAATAAAATCACCTAAGAGTGATAAAATAACCTAATTATCACATTAATTGAATTTTATTTACAACTATTTTCATTTTTCTCAATTTTATTTACATTTTTAAAGAGAATACTTGTTAACCCACCAAAAACCAAAAATATATGTAATCACCATGTTTTAAAATAGAAAAAATTAACATTAATTATTTTTGAACAATAAGTTGATAACTATTTTGACCTAATTATATATTTTGTGTTTAAATGGATCATTAAATATACTAAAACATATGAATTCAAAAATATGTTTACTAAATTTATAAATTTTCTTTAATTGATCTAATTAATCAAAGTGTTAAAAGTTAATGATATTTTATTTTTAACATTGAACTCAAGTGTAAAAGTGCTTCGAATTTAACTATGTGTATTTTACATCAAGTTTTAATTGCGTTGATATAATGTATTAGTATATCATGTAATGAAAACATATTAGTTTAATTAAAATATATCATTAAATTATAAAGGGCAGTGTACCATTTGTTTCAATTAAGTTTAAACCTACACTTTCTTTTTTCATTTCTCTATATATATTATTAGTCTATTTTATCCATCTAATTTCTTTTGTGATTTAATACTATTCATTGCACCTTTTAACTCCTCTACTCTCCTACCCTTGCTTTTTTTATTCTCTTTCCACCTCCCTTCCTTTCAAGAGGTTCCATGTGCAATCTATATACTTCCAATCCTCTTCTTAATGCATCCATAATTGTAATCATAGATTGAACTCTAATTCTTGTGATTATTATATTCATATTAGGG
>VDFB02066915.1:86834-116834 GCA_007258455.2 Sequoia sempervirens
AAACAAAATGACACTTTTTCCTTCAAATGCAAAGACACTTTTTGCAAACAAAAGGTTATAATTTCTGAAATTTTGACAATATTGCTCACTATCTCAGGTCTGAAAAATGCTAAAGATCAGAAGACCTAAATGAAATGTTCAAAATGTTGGCTTCACCAAAATGTTTTGATGAAAAAAGGATCTTAGGTCTAATGCATAGATCACTAACATCAATCATTTTTCAAAGAATATTAGGATACAAATCGACAAGGAGATTAAATTGACTTCCAACCTTAAAGGTGAGTCAATCAGCCTTGGATCTGACCTTTTAATGCCTTGGAAATTGACTGAAATTGATTTGATTTTATAGACTTGATGAAACTATGAGACCTAATCTGAAAATGCAACTTTTCTGTAACAAAGAAACTGCAAAACCAAATTTCAACAGTAGATCTGGAAAGAGCAGAGTTTTGTGCACCTGCCATACAAATATGAGCTTGATTTTGCTGGACAAGGGCGCCTATGTCCAGAGAGCTGAAACTGCAATCTTCTTTCACAGTCCTCATGTCCCCAGTCTAAGGCTTCTTCCTTGCAAATCCCACTGTTGGATATTCATCGGTGGTCGAGATAATTGAGTTTTCATATCTTGTCAAGTTGTAGGGTTTGAATGCAACAATAAACAAATTGTCTTCAATCTTCCACCAATATTCTTCAGATTTGTAACTTGCACATTCAAAAAGAGAGGAAAGGTTGTGCCATATAGCGGCTTGCCTCGGTCAAACCCTATGTTGGTGTTTCCACCTCCACAATGGTAAAATTGATGATAAAGACCTTATCCTTTTGAGGGATAAAGGCTAAATGACAAATGAATTATGAATCAACAATTGGATGCAACTCACCACTCAAATCCAATTTCCTTGAAGGACTGAAGTCATGCACATCTCCTCAAGGTTTGATTGCAATTTGGCTTGAATCGATTCAAAGACCTACAAGTGTTAGTACTCACAAAAAAAATGATCACAAAACATGAATGGACTATTCGAAGACCTACAAGTGTTAGTACTCACAAAAAAAATGATCACAAAACATGAATGGACTATTCGAAGACCTACAAGTGTTAGTGCTCACAAAACAAATGATCACAAAACATGAATGGACTTACATAAAAACATGATGAATGCTTGACATGATGTTTGACTGAAAATAATGCTCATAAATCTGTTATTGATTGCCCTTGACTGATTTTAGAATCTTCAATTTGCTTTCATTCATAAATTGCTTCCTTAATGCTCAAAATGAGAGGAAAACATGCTTATAAATATGCATTCTAATTTTTCCTTTTAGGTAGGGGCCGACTTGGGGTTGTTTTCAACACATATAAGCTCACCAATTGAAATTTAGAACATTCAAAAATTTGCTTTTTGGAAAATGGTGCCCTTGACGACATTGTCCAATACTTTTTGGCCCGAATTTATAAAGATAACAGGGAATTAAAAATATTTCATTAATCTGAGCCCAAAATTGGTAAATTATTATTATAATTAAAGTTATAGGCAAAATAGGGTGTCAAGGTAGTGTAAAATTGTCAAGGGTGACAATTTACAACGCTACAAAAAATCTTCCATTACAATCTACATATCAATATATAAGTTCTTACACAGTTTTAGATATTATCAAATCATTGTGAGATCAATTAAATTTATTGAATCCACAACTTTGTACTTTCCATTTTGATAGTATTCCATATAAAAATCGTAAGCTTGTACAATGTACAATCTTAGAATAGTTCATAGCTTTGGCTCTCAGTTCTGGTTTTCGATAATGGGCAGTCTCACCCATCTTGGGAATTGGCAAGTACCAATTCGCTTTCCAATAGTTTATGCATAAAATGTATCAGAGATTATCCATTTAGCCTTTACAATGTATATTATAGTTTTACAAGCCATAGAAGTTGACTTGGTCAATGCCAAATAGATGATTCTCTTAGAGGATGTGGTGCTGCAACGGAAAGTAAGAGAGACTAGAAGGGGATTCCAACGGTCTTGTTGAGTGGGAATCAAAGGACAAAAGCAAGCCCAATGCTACTCCAAGGTGAAAATAGGGGAATTATTTCATCACTTAGTGTCTCATTGAGCTTTTGCAGGACCAAAATCCTTTCTATGGAGGGAGGTATGATCCATAAGGATTCTAGGATTTTGTTTATATCAATAATTTAATGTTTTTTATAAGTTTGAAATTGTCCAAGTATCTATTGTCTTGTTACAGTCAAAACTGTTGGTTACGCACAGGTGCTGCTTGCCAAACTTGTGATCCTATAACCGCCACAGTGAAAGAATAACTGTTGCACTCACCTCACCAATTAAGTAACTATTAGAACAGGGATAGTGTAAGAACTCGTCTAACCCCACTGTCGGTGTTTGATTTTTGGTTTATTTGTTTTGCAATTTTTTGGTGTTTTCAAGGGTTTTTCTGTTTTTTTTAATTTTTTTGCAAATATTGAAACTAAATGCAAGATACAGAATGAAATACAATAACAAAGATGAAATGCAGCTCCTCACTATAATACTTTATTGATCAACTTCAGTGAAAAATGACTGAATACAAGCATACCCGGAAAATATAGAAGTATTACAATGGCTGATATGAATTGCAGTGAAAAACACAACACATAGAAGTTCAATCCACACCCAATATGATGCCTTTTTACTTGAATTCGCTGTGGCAGGGATAAACAAAGCTAGGCGCCTCCTTCTAGTATTTTTCTGGTAACTTCTGGGTCAAAGTCGACCCTCTTGCTGCAAATGAATGGCTGCAAAAAGCAAATCAAACCCTCTGGAATTTGTGCCAATGTTTGCCTGAATCTCTGCTCAAAACCGTGAACCTTCTGAATGATATATATTTTTCTCTCAAAACCCTTTGATTTTCTCCACTGCTAAGCTCAAATAGAACTTCCGTATGAAGCTCTCCCAAAAGCCAAATTCAATGAATATTTCACCACCTCAAATGGCTGCAACACTGAAGAATGAATCGTTCTACAATGGCTCGAAGAAGACTGAAACCCTTGGCTTCCTTCTCTCAGACAATTTTCACCAAAACCAATGCTTAATAGAATGAATAGCACAAACTTCAATGTAAAATAAATATCTCTCCAAGAGGGGGTCGATTTCTCCCAAAAAGCACCATTAATAACATTAAATGTTATTACTTTACATTCTTTTAATATTTCACTAAATACATCAAAGTTGGCACCCAATATTTAATTGACTCCATTGGCCCCCTCCTCATGATGCCTAGACCCTCAATTATTAAGTTTAAGTTATAACTCAATAATATCACCTTTTATTTTATTAATGTCATTTGAGCCAAATAAACATTAATAACTCCTTAAATACACAATATCTCATCATGCCATCTGAATTGGGGGCTAAGCTGATGAATCTCCATACGACCACATGCCTTACTAAAAATAGTAAGGGTCCCTCTCTATCAACTTCTGACTTACTATAAATAGTAAGTAGAGCATACGGAGTCCTGGAAACCTCAAACGAAAGCCAAGACTGGAAACCACTGAACTCTGGAGACAATACAAGCCTCAAAAGACCCTCTATCCAACTTATTAGCCTACGAGGGTCAGAATGATAGGCTAATCTCATTGATGACTGATGACTAACTTGGAGGGGACATTACAGATAGCAACAATATCATCTTGTCACAGGGAATGTGTTTAGGAAGTGAGCAATCATGATTTTTAGTATTCTAGATCACACATGGAGGCTTCTAGTGCCTGGGAAAGACTTCCAAGACATTACTTACAGGTATGAAGAGGATATTGAGGAGGTTTGGAGGTTGAAGAGTTCAATTGTATGCATTTCGACATAGGGAACTCAATTGTTGTACAAGAAGAAACTTGACAGTGAGCATACAGCAGTTGAAATTTTGTAAGCCCTCTCATAACTTGTTTTGAATCTAATACATTTAGATAGACAAGTGATTTGGCTGCTACCAATTAGTTTTTCCATCATTTGGGGCCTTCCAGGTAAAAATCTGAGTATTATATGTGTGTTTTCTCATTTGGATGTTGTTTGTTTTTGGTTCACAAAATCATCTCACTTCTACGAAAATGGGTTTAATCGCTCTATTAAGAGTAGCAAGTAAAATTTAGCGATTCTTAGTTTCTACAAAACGTTTGACTAAATTACAACCATCATGCTGACTCGTGACTTTTAAAATGCACTTCTTCATGATTTTCACTCTCATTAGCCAACCTTGTGGGACAGCTTCCACATAAATGTTGATTTGGCCCGTTGTCTTACCTTAACTAATCTTCTCATTCACGTGGAAAACATAGAGGTTGAAAATAATTGTTGTTTATCCATCCATCTTTGCTTTTCCTTTTCTCTTGACAGGTAGGGTATTTTCTCTTATGACTATCTCATTAGCACCCAAATGTTTCTCTGTTTGAAAAGAGTATTGATATCGTGTTTTCTAAGCTTTGTGATAGCACCTGACTTTATATACAAACAATTTTATTGTACTTTGGGGTTTCAATTCATCAGAAAACACTATTTGGCATCGTACTTCTTCTCAGCCTTCACCCTTTTTCTAACTTTAAACTTATTTTTTGGATGTACCTTATTATTATGATATTATTTTTCATCTTTATTGCAAACTGCTCTTTAGATTGAATTTTGCATTTTGTGCTTTTGATAAAAAGAATATGTTTAGTTCACTCCCAATTTGATGTGTTCATTTTTCGAAGTATAGCAGTTGTAATTCTGTTTCTGTTATTTCTAAACCAATTATAAATTTTGCCCCATCATCTTTAGGTTTCCATTCATTTATTTTATGAACTGTAGTAGGTTTCCTCTTCGCTTATTACTTTCCATCCGTTCTTTTCGAACTTCCCGTGTATGAAATTAAGATTATTTTCTTTGTTGCAATTTTTTCTTTGATTTCTTCAATCTGCATTTCTTATTAATTTCTGTTCTTGTAAACTTATACTCACACTAAATAAACCAGTCATCCTAAAAAACTTAAAAAGTGCAGTAACTTTTGTATTTTGTTAAGGTTGAGCTTTTGTACTGTTCAATCCACATTATTGTGAACTTCTGTTGCTGACATCTTTGTCTATAAATAAATGTTATCTACTTATGTAAAGAGATTAATATTTTTTGTCATGGTTTGGACCTGCTATAGAATTTGGCATTGCAATTCTAGCAATTGATCTTTAGTCAGATTTGCATCTCATTTGTTTTCAAGTTTTCAACTATTTGTCTGTTCCATTTCTTGAGATGATGCCTTATTTTTTGAGATTCTGATGCATATTCATTACCTGTTTTGCAGAGTGGTTGGAGATGCCAGGATCATTGATTCTTCTATTGGTTGTAACACCAAACTTAATTGCAGATTTTAGAAATGGATATGTTGGTATTATTGCGAGTCTCATTATTGGTGCTTATCTTCTTCAAGAGCACATCAGGAGCCGTGGGGGCTTCAGAAATTCTTTTGCAGAGAAACGGGGCATCTTTAACACCATCGGCATAATTCTGTTATTTGTCTCGCCTTTATGGGAGTTAATAAAATTGATTTAAAGTTTGATCTGTGTGGACTACCATTTGATTTCTGCTGGCATCAAGTTGATAATTTCGGATTGCCTACAAACTTGCTTGTGAAAAATGATACTATGAATAGTTAAATAATTATCTGTTCACATGTAGTTCTGAAGTCCCAGAAGCACATTGGTGTATTCTCATTATCAATCACTAAAGAAAGGTGTGTTGTACGTAGCACGTGGACATTGTTAAGCTTGAAATTGAATGATACTTTTCTATGCTATTCATTGTGTCTTACTTCTCTGATACCTAAGCAGAACTGAGATATTTTAATATGAACATTATCCTTGTTATGATTGAATATAAGGTGAATGCAATTCGTAAGAGGCAGGCAAATGAGATGTTAGTAACAATGTAACCCCATGCTAGAGTTTTTCAATGTAAACTTTGTGATCGGTGATACACACTTCTCTTGTCTTGAATCTTGCTTCCAAAAAAGAAGTATGAAAGTGCCCATCAAAGGCACCTGTCTTGTACCTCAAATAGAAAATAATAGTAAAAGCTTTTCTGTTTATTTCTATATCATTGGAATTTGATTTTAGTTTCCTATTTTTGGTATAAATTTTAGCCAGTATAAATTCTGAGTTCCATCTTGAACTCTCACATAGCAGAGTCCAGAGACAAGCGGAGGTAAAATGGATATGAAGTGTGTCTACTTCTATATGACTGAATAATTCAATATGACTCTGAATAATGATGGTTCTTTATATAAAATACTGTACTGTCTACATATATCTGCTTTCCAATATAATGGAATGGCTAAAACAAGCAGGCAGTCAAAGGCGTTCTTACATTGAGTGTAATTGTGGTACGGATCAGAATGCTGAGGAATAAACTTAGCAAAAGTAACAGTTTGAGGACATCAAAAAGTAGAGAATTAGATTAAGAATCTTTACTCGCTCTAAGGAGACCCTCTTGGCGACTTGGATTTAATAAAAGTTAGACTGTTCAAAATGTACACTGGATCTTATTACCATAGAAACATATAAAAGTTAGCATATAAATTATGTGAAGACTTTGGATTCTTATGTAAATATTTCAGGTTTATATGTTTAAAATGATTTGTTGGAGGGACCAAATGATAAGTATAAGCACGGCTGAGATTTTTGACACCCGTACTTGTACCTGCGTGACGATTTGGGGAAGTTGCCAATTTTATTGATTGGTATAAGGCTAATGGCCTCTCCTGGGCACAATATCTCCTGCTCTTTGCCCTGCAGGATATTTCTGAATGATTGTGCCAACAGTTTCTTCTTTTTGCTGCTTTGGTACCTATCGGTGGGCTATGGAGATCTTCAGCTTCTCCTGTGCAGCCTGCGGTGGACTATTTGACTTTTCTGTTGCTCCTCACTTTGGATGGGTGGTTCTGTCAGAGGGTCCTCTCTTGGGTCTCTCCGTGCATCTCCCCCAGCGGCTGTTGCTTTGTAGACTGTAGGTGAGTGCAGTCAGCGTTAGTTGCTTCTGTCCTCCATGTTCCTAGCAATGGGTGTTTGGTTTTTTTCAAGGGCTCATGTTGTGGTGGTGGTAGTTCTTGGTATTGGTTTTGCATTGGCTGCTTCTAGTTGTCCATGTTCTCTGTCCACGCTGGGTGTCGGTGTTTTTTCAGCTGAGGTTTGTCTAAATATTGATAATACTGCAGTCTTACCTGATCACAGGTTACAGTTCGGTTCTTGGTATTGGTTTTGCATTGGCTGCTCATAGTTGTTCGTGTTCTCTGTCCAAGCTGGGTGTTGGTGTTTTTTCAGCTGAGGTTTGTCTGAATGTTTGGTAATACTGCAGTCTTACCTGATCACAAGATACAGTTCGGTTCTTGGTATTGGTTTTGCATTGGCTGCTCATACTTGTTCATGTTCCCTGTCCAAGCTGGTTGTGTTAGTGTTTTTTCAGCTGAGGCACAACTCATCAAAGAACAATCTAAGTTGAAATTTCATCAAACAATCTAAGTTGAAATTCGAAGACTTTCGTAGGGCATAGTTGTGGGCACTGGCTATCCGGCACTGACTATCCAGCCCCAGGAATGCACCGGGGGATGAATGCCATGCTATGCATCCATCCATGTGTGCCGTGCAAACATCAAATCAACCGAGGGCTTTGGAAACTTCGATATTTAAGCCTCTTACCTTCCTCGTTTCTCTCGCCAACGTGCGAACTTGGACCCCGTCTTACCTTCCTCGTTTCTCTCGCCAACGTGCGAACTTGGACCCCGTAATTTCTTCCAGGGGTATTGCAAGTGGGTGAAAAATATGTAATATGAGAGGATAGGATTTATTTAAAAAAATATTGATTATATTTTATTTTTATTTTTTTATTAAATATATACCTTTTATTAAATTGAAATATATTCAATAAAAAATATTATTTGTTAATATGGAAGGAATAACATTTATTTAAAAAGACAAGATTATATTTTATTTTATTTTATTATTAAATATATATTATATTTATTTTATTTCTTCATATAGAACTTTCAATATTTAATTATAATTTTAAAATTATAAAATATTTATAATATTTATAATTTTAAGAATGTATTTAAGAATGTACAATTAATTAAAGATGTATTTAAGAATGTGTTTTTATTAATATATTTTAATTGTATTAATATTTTTAAAAAATAATATTTAAATTAATATTTTTTATTTATTACTCATTGCAATAATTCTAATAATATAAACACTTGAATAAATATAATAATTTAATATTGATATCTTTTTAGATGGATGTATTTAAGATAATTATATTATGTTTTCCTTTTGATATTTTAAATATTTTAATTTTGATTTTGTAAAATAAAATGTATAAAAGAATATTCTACTTTATAAAGAGAATATAAATATATTCAATTTTATTAAATATTTGAAATAGATTAAATAAACAAATTAAAAGTAATATTTTTAATTAAATTTTAATATTTTTAAATTATTTTATTTAAATAATGTAAACACTTGAATAAATATAATAATTTAATATTGATATCCTTTTAGATGGATGTATTTAAGATAACTATATTATGTTTGCCTTTTGATATTTTAAATATTTTAATTTTGATTTTGTAAAATAAAATGTATAAAAAATATTCTAATTTATAAAGAGAATATAAATATATTCATTTTATTAAATATTTGAAATAGATTAAAACTAAATAAATTAAAATAAATAATAAATAATATTTTAAATTAAATTTCAATATTTTTAAATTACAATTTTGTCAAGGTTAAGGTTCAATTAGGGTTAAAGTTTAATTAGGTTGATGGTTCAATTATGGTTAAGGTTAGGTTTAGATTAGTGTGAGGGTTCTAGATTAGTTAAGGTCAGGGTTCTTATAGGTTTATAATTATTGCTATGTTTAATTAGGATTAGAATTACAATTTGCAAGGTTAGGGTTTAATTAGGGTTAGGGTTCTAGGATGAATTAAGGTTAGGGTTCTTATAGGTTTATAATTATTGCTATGTTTAATTAGGATTAGAATTACAATTTGCAAGGTTAGGGTTAGATTAGTATGGGATTCTAGGATGAATTAAGGTTAGGTTTGTATAGTGTTACAATTACTATTACAATTCAATAAGGATTAGGGTTAGGTTTGACATTATGATTCATTTGGGGTTAGGGATGGGGTTATCTTTAATTATGCTTATATTTTGGTTAGGGTTAGGGTTCATTTAGTAATAGATTAAAATATTATTATAATATTTTAAATATAATAATTTATAGGGAGTGGACCATGGTTCAATTAGGGTTAAAGTTTAATTAGGTTGATGGTTCAATTATGGTTAAGGTTAGGTTTAGATTAGTGTGAGGGTTCTATGATTAGTTAAGGTCAGGGTTCTTATAGGTTTATAATTATTGCTATGTTTAATTAGGATTAGAATTACAATTTGCAAGGTTAGGGTTTAATTAGGGTTAGGGTTCTAGGATGAATTAAGGTTAGGGTTCTTATAGGTTTATAATTATTGCTATGTTTAATTAGGATTAGAATTACAATTTGCAAGGTTAGGGTTAGATTAGTATGAGGGTTCTAGGATGAATTAAGGTTAGGGTTTGTATAGTGTTACAATTACTATTACAATTCAATAAGGATTAGGGTTAGGTTTGACATTATGATTCATTTGGGGTTAGGGATGGGGTTAGCCTTTAATTATGCTTATATTTTGGTTAGGGTTAGGGTTCATTTAGTAATAGATTGAATATATTATTATAATATTTTAAATATAATAATTTATAGGGAGTGGACCATGGTTAGAATTATGGTTAGGGTAGGATTAGGGTTAGAATAAAGTTTTAATCTAATTAGGGTTACATTCAATTTTAATATATTATGGGTTGCACCAAAATATAGATTAATGGTTATAATCACTTTAAGTTTAACCCTAATATGAATATAATAATCACAAGAATTAGAGTTCAATCTATGATTACAATTATGGATGCATTAAGAAGAGGATTGGAAGGATATAGATTGCACATGGAACCTCTTGAAAGGAAGGGAGGTGGAAAGAGAATAAAAAAAGCAAGGGTAGGAGAGTAGAGGAGTTAAAAGGAGCAGTGAATAGTATTAAATCACAAAAGAAATTAGATGGATAAAATAGACTAATAATATATATAGAGAAATGAAAAAAAAAGTGTAGGTTTAAACTTAATTGAAAAAAATGGTACACTACCCTTTATAATTTAATGATATATTTTAATTAAACTAATATGTTTTCATTACATGATATACTAATACATTATATTAGTGTGATTAAAACTTGATGTAAAAACACACATAGTTAAATCTAAAGCACTTTTACACTCGAGTTCAATGTTAAAAATGAAATATTATTAACTTTTAACACTTTGATTAATTAGATCAATTAAAAAAAAATTATAAATTTATTAAACATATTTTTGAATACATATGTTTTAGCATATTTAATGATCCATTTAAACACAAACTATATAATTAGGTAAAAATAGTTACCAACTTATTGTTCAAAAATAATTAATGTTATTTTTTTCTATTTTAAAACATGGTGATTACATATATTTTTCATTTTTTGGTGGGTTAACAAGTATTCTCTTTAAAAATGTATATAAAATTCAGAAAAATGAAAATAGCTGTAAATAAAATTCAATTAATATGATAATTAGGTTATTTTATCATTCTTAGGTGATTTTATTTACTTAAGAGTTATTTTACTTTTTACTTTAGAGCTTTTTAAGGATTATTTTCTTTTATTTATATTATAGGTGTCTCCAAAAGATATCTCTCCACGTACAATATATATATATATATATATTTTAAATATAGGTATTCTAGTTTATTTAAATAATGTAAACACTTGAATAAATATAATAATTTAATATTGATATCTTTTTAGATGGATGTATTTAAGATAACTATATTATGTTTTCCTTTTGATATTTTAAATATTTTAATTTTGATTTTGTAAAATAAAATGTATAAAAAAATCTAATTTATAAAGAGAATATAAATATATTCAATTTTATTAAATATTAAAAATAGATTAAAATTTAAAAAATAAAAATAAATAAAAAATAATATTTTTAATAAAATTTCAATATTCTTAAATTAAATATTATTTTTTTAAAATATTAATACAATTAAAATATATTAACAAAAATACATTCTTAAATACATTTTAATTAGTTATACATTCTTAACATTTTATAATTTTAAAATTATAATTAAATATTGAAAGTTCTATGTGAAGAAATAAAATAAATATAATATATATTTAATAATAAAATAAAATAAAATATACTCTTATCTTTTTAAATAAATGTTATTCCTTCCATATTAACAAATAATATTTTTTATTGAAAATATTTCAATTTAATAAAAAATATATATTTAATAAAAAATAAAATAAAATATAATCAAGGATATAAGGTGTGATGTGTACGCTGTTTAAGGAAATGTAGAGGTGTGTCTTAAAGAATCTAATTTGCACTTTAAGAGGCTAGCGCACAGGTGCTCGTGGAAAACTATGGACTTGTCTATCTCAAGGAAAAGGAAATTCGTGAGAGTCATAATCACATTCCAATGTATAGGTGTGTGCCTGGGCAAGGAGATACACCTGTGTGCCTGGGCAAGGAGATACACCTCGAAGAAGGAAAAAAAAGCATTCAATAACTTCCATCCATAGGCGTGTGTTTGAGGGTGAGGGCACACTCCATAAAGGGAAAAATGAGAAGTTTGTAAAAACCCATTGTTAGGTCAATGTTTAGAGGCAAGTATAGGCCTATGTAAAGAGAATTTTTTTTTCAAAATTTGTTAGGTTTAATTTCAAAAAGACCTCATAAAAGTTCATTTATTGCTCAATGTATAGGTGTGAGCTTAGGGGTAAGGACACACCTCAACAAAGATTTTTTTTTAGTTCACATCAAAATTTGAAAACCCCATTGATAGGCATCTGCATGAGATCAAGGGTGCATCTTAGTAAAAGAAAAAAATAAATATTAAAAAAAATAGTGTAAAGGTGCACTTTTAGTTACAAGTGCAACTATCACTAAAGAGATTTTTTTAAATTCGAAACACTATAGTTATCAAGTGCACACCTAGTGATAAAGTACACACATGTATAAAGGAAATCAAAAGTGTAATTTCGAAGTCTATTTTATAGTGTATAGTTGCATGTGTAACCAAAAAAATATAGCTATAAGGGAGAGGGGCCCAAAGTAGGGAGGGAACCTATACTGGGGACGAAAGTAGTCCCACTTGGGCACCACACTAGAGCTAATTAATATGCAAATGTAAAATAGTTTTCACCTACAAAGTCAACAAGGGTACACATATCACTGTACCATCAAAATTGTATTAAAATCGGTAAATATTTGTCCCATACACAAATAGATATTCACAGTCTTATATGTCAGAGAATATTCGAAGCACATTTGACACCACAAACATACAAGCCATATTGCGTGTTACTAGCCCGTAGTTTTAAAACATGCACCCAAAATATAAAATTAGTATAACCCAAGCTCCCCTATAATGTCACCACTTACATTACATCACAACCAACTTTTTGATAGTTGGGATGCCACGAGAACAACTAGGAGCTAAGAGTGTCCCATCACCAAATCCAATCCAATCAAACCCCATCCCACTTGCCCACCAACACAACACTCAAACGAAAAGTAATCATTCATATGTGTCCCATCTGTCAAATCGAACCTCTCTACTATTGGTTCCTCCTTTTTTGCCACCTGCAACCACCAAAAAAATGGTGTTAAAGCCACCAAAATCTCGTGTCAAGCAAACAAGGATTGCACACCATTAATACATACAAACTTCGCAATTGAAGGCATCCGATCAAGAATTCAAATTTGAAAATAAAAGGACAGGAATTAAAGACTCCATACCAAACCAACATTGAACATATAAGGAGATTTTCAAATTCAAAAATGCATTACTCAATCTCTTGCAATTTCTATTTAGCACGTCCCACTTTCATTTTTAGTTATACAATTTGCTCTAGAAATATGAAGAAAGTCCAGAGGCAGCAGTAGCAACACCCTAAGAAGCTATATGTATTCTACTGCTACAAATTCTTTATGCCTACAGATGCCAATATGTTGTCCACAAATTTGTAAATATCTGAGGTTTCATACTGATGCTATTTACATTGGTTTTTTCATTTATGTTCTTTATGCTTGGGAACACAAATATGTTGTATGCGATGTAAATTTATGTCACATTGACCTATAACTCGATATCCGGGGTTTGAACTTACACTTTATTTGAATGTCAAGTCATTTCAGTTCAAGTTTAGGGTTTCACTGGTTTTCGTTTCCTCTATACTTGTCCATGCATGACGTTTACTCTACATTGTGCATTTCAATATATTGTGTCATTCATTGCATGATGTTTACTCTGCATTGTGCTTTTCATATTTGCTTCCTTATAGGAAATATGAAATGGGTTTGACTGGTTTAAATGGTTTTCCATTACTATTAGACTTGTTCAATGAAATATGGAAAGGGTTTGACTAGTTTTCAGCCATGCACTTGTATTCGTGTGTTCATCATTACACAAACTTTAACTCTGCAATTTGCTTTTTACATTTGTTTGTTATTTCAAAATACAGAAATTGATGCAATATATCACACTGCATAATGTTTGTTATAATTGACTGTTACTATGAAATATTCATAGGGTTTTGATGTTTATCATTTCGAGGGTTTTTGCCATGCACTTGCATTCGTGTCTTGCTCATTGCACAAACTTTAACTCTGCAATTTGCTTATAATATTCTCATTTTATTCTGAAATATGAAAATGGTATGACTGGTTTTCATTTCAAAGATATTCTAGCATGTTTATGTATTACTTTGTTCTTCCATGCACAATAGTTTTGTCTGCAAAATGCTTTTTTCATTTGATTGTTGCTACCAAACATGGAAAGGGTTTCACTGGTTCACAATTACAGGGTTTTCTGCCATGCACTTGTATTCCTCTATTTGACAATGCACAAACTATAACTCTGCAATTTTCCTTTAATATTTGTTTGTTATTCCCAAATATGAAAATTGATTCACTTGTTTTCATTTTGAAGATATTCTACTTGCAATCATATTGTTCTATTCTTATATATGTGTTTGTCTATATATATATATATATATATATTTCCATGTACATATATATACATATTGTGCATGGAAGAACAAAATGATACATAGAAATATTTTCATACGTATATATTTCCATACATATATATGGTATGACAGGTCTTCATTTCGAAGATATTTTGGTATGCGATCGTATTATTCTGTTCTTCCATGCACAATAGTTCTGTCTGTGAAATTCTTTTTTTATTTTATTGTTACTACCAAACATGGAAAGGGTTTCACTGGTTCACAATTATAGGGTTTTCTGCCATGCACTTGTATTCCTCTGTTTGACAATGCACAAACTAACTCTGCAATTTGCCTTTAATATTTGTTTGTTATTCCTAAATATGAAAATGAATTCACTTGTTTTCATTTCAAATATATTCTGCCATGCAATTATATTATTCTATTCTTATATATGTATTTGTCGATATATATATATACACACATATATATTGTGCATGGAAGAACAAAATACTACATAGACATATTTCCATACATATACATACATATATATACATACATACATATACATACATACATACATACATACATATATATTCGTATATGTATATATATGTAATTGTTACTACGGAATATGTTTTATATATTTATGTTTGGCTCTCCACGATTCATTGTTCGGCTCTGCACTCAAGAAAGCTCCCTTTGTCTTTCAGTTGAGGTTTTCCACCTCACTACACCTGTACCATTGTCTTTTGTTTTGACAATGTTTAACCAATGTTTGTTCATGTCTCACTAAACAGATCTTCTCTAAGTCATTTCAATTCAAATAATAAAATTGAAAAAACTATCAACATGCATATATTCAATAAAAACAAACTATTCATGCACAATATAGACAATTGCATTACAAATTTTTCATAAAAACCAAGCAATGAATTGTAAAATGTCAAGATGCATATTAAAGAAATGCAAACTGTTCATGCATCACTGTGACTTCAATAGTGTTCAATTATTGTTTTTTTAACTACTCCAAACATCTTTTTTAACATTTATAGGTGCAATCTAAAGGTAATATTAGGTCGAAACCAAAAAATAAGACTGCAAAGACAAAGTCACGTACACGAAAAAGACACCGTAATAGTCCCCAATGTGCATCAACCGATTGTGGAAGTAAACACCAATCCTGAACTTGTTGAGGCTGTCCAGGAGGTTGCTGCACCTGTAATTAGGCAGGCAAGAGCATCAAAGGAAAGGGAATGGTCATCACAGAACATGAGAGAGCACTGGAGGAGGTTGAAACAAATGGGATGTCGACAAGAGCTGCTGCGAAGAAGTGGAAAATCCCAGCTACAATACTTAGCAATTGGTTAGGCGGATTGAAAACTACTTCAAAGAAGGGTCCACCAATAGTCCTGATAGAAGAGGAGAATGGTTTGATTGTAAAGTGGTGCACAGATATGGCAGATGTTGGCCACGGGCTTGAGATTATGAATCTCAAGCAAGAGGTTGCTCATATATGCCAGACTAGACCCAACCCTTTCACGAAGGGGCTGCTTGGAAAATCATGGTGGATTGGATTCAAGAGGCGCCATCTAGAATTGACCTTGTACACAATTGAAGGTCTTGACAAAGATAGGGCGATAATCCTAAGACCCGAAATAGTAGCTGAATTTTTTAGAATGCTGACAACAACATATGAAAGTACCCCATACGGTCCTGACAGAATATGGAACTGTGATGAAATGAGCATTCAAGCTGGTAGAAATGGAACAATGAGGGTCTTGGCACGATGAGGCAGCATGAATGTCTCCTACATTATTCCAAAAGGTAGAGAATGCATAACAATTCTTTGCTCTGTAAATGCATCTGGCCAAAGCATACCTGGTTTCTATCTGTTCAAGGGAAATATAGAGATAGAGAATTACATTGTGAACTGTGAACCATGAACAACTATAGAAACCCAAGCACACGCTTGGATGACAAAGGAGATTTTCTTTGATTGGCTGGAACATTTCCATGTGTCGGTTCCTGGGGGTGTGTCACCTACTAATAGGCACCTGCTAATTTTTGATGGCCATGGAAGTCACGTTGCATTGTCAACTATCTAGGAGGCAAGGAGGCTAGACATTGACCTCCTTACACTGCATGCTCATACTTCTCATGTGCTACAGCCTTTGGATGTTAGCGTGTTTGCACCATTCAAGGCAAATTTCAAATCAAAATGAGTTGAATTTCTCACTAGATTCCCCAATATTGATATCAGAAGGGAAAAATTGGTGGATTTAGGTAGCAAGGCATTGAGAAGAGCTATGACTCCATTGAACATAAAAGTTGGCTTTAAAAGGATAGGGATATGATCCTGTTGGAAAATGTGCCTCAATCTCACAGGCTGAAACCTCTGAGAAAGCATGGTCGTTGTGACATTTATGTTGTCTGGCCAACTGACAGTTTAGTAATCTTGTGTTTTGCTCATGTTGCTGTGACTTTGTTTAAGTCTTTCCGAATAGACCTATCATTGTGACTTGGTGCATTCGTTGTAACTCTTTGCTGAGTGGGAATGTCTCGGCAACAGAAGGGTTTGTTATCGGGTGCCTAGCGGATATCAGGGAGACTCATGTCGACTGGATCATCGGGGTAACTCATATGTGTCAGAATGATGTCTCGGTGACTGTAGGAAGTCTTGCTGATATCAACATGACCTTTGGTCTGTATGGATGATGTGGAAATTGACATGACTTGCTCCTATCGGCATGTAGTCTTGGCGATCAGGAGATGTTTCGGCGAATGGAGTCATCGGTATGACTTGAAGGCTTCGCTATGAAGTCTTGGCGACGGGCATTTGTCTCATTGACGGTGTGGGATGTGTTCGGCATGACTCCTGGTGAAATATAGGCTCAGGGTAACTTGGAGACTTCGGCGTGAAGTCTTGGCGACAGGTGTTGGTCTCACTGACGGGGATGCAATTGAAGTGATCGGTGTAGCTCTCGGTGCTCGGTGAAAGGTCTTGGCGAAGTCAAATGTCTTGTAGACTTGGTAAGAAATGAGCGCTTGGTATGTGGTCTCGGCGAAAGACATAAGTCTTGCTGACTGATGAATGCAGCGCTCGGTGTGACTTAAGGCTTCGGTATGAAGTCTTGGCAAAAGTGATAAGTTTGGCCGACGGGGTAGACTTGGAGTAACTTGGAACCTGCGGGGTGATGTCTTGGCGAAAGGTGTGTGTCTTGCCGATGGGAATCCTGATGTTGGTATAACTCTTAGCGATTGTTCCAGAGTTTGACATAATATGAAGCTTGGTGTGATGTGTTGGCGAAAAACAAATGTCTTGCCGACTCGGTATGACATGTTTGCTCGATGAGAGGTCTTGGCGAGAGACAAAAGTCTTGCCGACTACTTGGTGCTTCGGTGAAACTTCAGGAGACTCGATGAGAACTCTTGGCGAATGGTAATGTCTTGTCGATGGAAAAGCTGAAATCGATATGACTTGTGAGCATTGGTAAAATGTCTTGTCGATGGAGGAATCTCTTGTCAATGGAAACGAAATGGATGTCGAGGGATTCGGTATGAGTCATGGCGTTTGATATAACCTCTTGCCAACTGTTGGAACCTATGCCGATATCGTCTGTGAATCCCTTAAGCATCGGGGAGACACTTCTCATGTCTCACCGACATGTGAACTCAGTGGATTTTTTTCTTAACCATTTGACTTGGCTCGTGGACCAATCAAAGGAAGCGAAATTCGAATGGTTGGCGGTTGGATTTTTGCAATAGTTGCGATGGAGCTGAATGGTCTACAAGGAAAAATATACACAGGAGTGGAAACATCTACGATGATAAGGATGCTGAGTTGGAGATTGCTATTGTGTGATCTTGAACCGATTCACAGAGAGCATGTTGAGAACGAATGCATATATGTATGCATTGGATGTTTTGTAGAAGGTGCTGACGGGCTGATAAGCCAAGGAGCTGAAGAGCCGAGATCCAGAGAGAGAACAATAGAGTGAGGACCGAATGGTTGGCCAAAAGGCCGAAGCCATGAGGTCGAAGCAGAGGATTGAGAGGCAAAGTTAAGCTGCAGGAACCTCTCGTGATCATGATTGCTTTGAGTGATCTCTCAGGGATTGTTTGCTACCAGTTGTATCTAGATGAACAAGATGTAATCTTTGAAAAGGCTAAGAGCCTAAAACTGTGTAACTTTCTGTTGCTGAATAATACAATGGCTCAAACTTTGGAGAGTGGGGTTTTTTACCCGAAAGGGTTTTCCCCACGTAAAATATTTGTGTTATGTTTTCTGTAGTATCTTTCATCTGTGTTGTTGCTTGCTGTTGAATTACATGTGCTTCTCTTAGAAGGATTAATGTTGGAAATAACTGTGTCTGTTTCCACTTTAGGACATAGTTGAACGTGTCTTTGAGGTAACCTAATCAAAATGAAAGTTACCGAAGGCACTACTGTATGGAGTTTTCACTAGATGCGCTCCCAAATTTCCTTACAGATCCCTCAATTTTGATGCACTCGTGGGAGACATGCATCCCAACAAGACATATGAGATTGATGACACCAAGGATGCTTCTACAGTGCATAACATCCTTAGTCTTTCGAGACTTGATGTTTCAACAGATGAACTCTCACAAAAATTGCAAAATCCAACAAATACTCAAGTGCATGAAGGTGCAGAGCAACAACTTGAGGACATGGACAACCAACCCGAACAAGAAGACATGGGGAATTTCACATTCCAATCTCCAACAACCACACCTCTAGAACAAATAGTGCACTATTATGTAGATGGCTACAACAAAAGTTAAGGTACACTGGAGCAGGAGGATTTACTGACTCCCAAGTCAATGAAACAATTCAAACCCAAACTGGTTCTTGGATCAGTAACTTCCTTAAGCTACCAATTCACAAAGTGAATGGAAGAATGAGAAAGTCTACTGGTGGTGCTCTTTGGGTGAGCCGACAGTCTCAGTTGTTGACTACTGACAGTTACATGACTCTCATAATGGAGCAGGAATGAAGAAAAAAGAACTGGAAGAATTAAAAATTAGAAAGAGGCAACAAACTGAGGACAAAAAGGAAACACGGATTTGGGCCTTGGAACATAAGGAAAAAAGAAAAACTAAAAGGGAAATTGAGTGCATGGAAAGAGAGCAACTAAAATAGTTGCAAAGAAAGGAAAAAGAGCAGAAGGAGCAAGAGAGGGTACAAAAAGAACAAGAGAAGAAGGAAAGGGAGATCGAGGCTGCCCATAGAGCATTGATGTGAGATAGATGCTTAAGCAGTCCTACAACTCCCTTATCTGATAATCACAGTTACTTTTGAGATATAACCAATAATAACATCCCTCTCTTTTTTGCAAGCAATGTGTGTTTGAGTCCCAACTCATCTCAAGTTAGCTGCACTCAATTTCCAGTTGGCCTGACTTTTTCACCACTAACCCCTTCAAATGTAAGTTGCACACAATTGAAAAATACAAATGCAAATAAATTTATGGAAAGTCTAAATGCATCAACAAGAGATGAGAACACATCTCCAGATTCATTCCTTGGAGCATTTGACTGAGGTTGGGAGGGACCAACTGAAACAATGCCTTATATTTTGGTTTTTTTTGGTTGTAGTTGGGGATGCCATTTTCATTGTGTTGCATCTATATCATTAATATATTTGAACTAAATCTCTTTATTAATGTGATACAAGAACCTTGGTTGACTTTGTGGGTGAAAACTGTTTTACAATTGCATATTAAGGTGCTCTAATGTGGGGCCCATTGACGACTATGTCAATACCTTTTTATGGTTGTGTTATAATCTACATATCAAAAAAATATTCTATGTAGATAATCTATTTCAATTTTGTTTACAACAAATACTATGTTTATAATATCTATTCTACATTTGTGAAAATATATTCAATGCTGATAATCTTATACAACATTTCATACAATATAGTCTATGCTGATAATGTAACATTTGAAATTGCATGTCAATACATTTCATATAGTCATTAAAAAGGTCTACTAGACATGTCTAAATTCCATAACACTTCATAAGGAAGTACTTGATGTAATCTATCCTTTTGTATATCAGTAGCTCAATTGAAATTTACTTTTAGGCTATACCTCTACAAAAGTTAACATGTTTCTATGTCTTATATCAAGTTTATTTGTTTCGGTACATTACAGTTCACTCTTTTTTTGTGAACCAAAAAGCACATTACATTTAGGGGTAATGACTATAATGCCCAAAAAGTATATCATTCAATTTAGTAGATACTAAATAGATTATGTTGGTTAACACTGACAACATAATTACACTTGATTATGAGGGTATTTCTATGGAGGGATGCCAAAGGGAGGTGGTAGGAGTGAATGGTAGAGATGAATGTGACCTATTTGACCTATATGACTATAGCTCTCCCCTATTATTATGTTCATCATTGTACAAACTTTAAATCTGCAATTTGGTTATAATATATGTCAATATGTATGTACCTATATATCAATGTGTATCTACATGTATATATATGTATCTACATATATATCAATGTGTATCTACATGTATATATATATCAATGTGTATCCACATGTATGTATATGTATATACATATATTTATGAACAATGCAATTGAAAAATCAAATTGAAAAATGTATATATATGTATCTACATATATATCAATGTGTATCTACATGTATATATGTATCTACTTATATATATATCAATGTGTATCTACATGTATATATGTATCTACATATATATCAATGTGTATCTACATATATATATATATATGAACAATACAACTGAATAATCAAATTGAACAATGTATACATATGTATCTACATAAGTTTCAATGTGTATCTACATATATATCAATGTGTATCGACATGTATATATATGTATCTACATATATGTCAATGTGTATCTACATGTATATATATGTATCTACATATATATCAATGTGTATCTACATATATATATGAACAATACAACTGAAAAATCAAATTGAACAATGTATACATATGTATCTATATATATGTCAATGTGTATCTACATATATATCAATGTGTATCTACATGTGTATATATGTATGTACATCTAGATATATATGCATCTACATATGTATATATATGTGTGTGTGTGGACAATGATTTTGGATTGCCCACATTGCTTTACCTCCTAGGGTTTTTCACCTAAAAGGAGAAAGAATGAGGTCCAAAATTCAAATGTCTACACTCAAAGTTAATGTAAATGAGATGTAATGTGTCTAATAATGATGTACTAATGCACTGATTTGAAAATAAAATGATTTAATGATGCAAAACCTAAGAAATGCAACTTGTTTGAAAATACAATGTGATATGCAAAAACACCCAAAAATGCATGTAAATGATGAAATAACTGAACAAAATTAGAGATGCGCACCTAGAATTTGAAACTTGATGTGGAGAGATTCTGGAATCTTGAAAAATTGATTGAAAATGTTGACTGGGACACTTACGCCAGGCTGGGCAACTTAGTCCCAATTTTAGGAAAACTTATCAGAACAAGAATCTGCCAAATGGGTATCCAAAAATGCAAAAGCCACTTTTCAGGCCTAGCAGTGGGACTAATACGCCAGTAGTGGTGACTTAGTCCACTTGCATATTTTAGGAATTTTGGTATAAAATCTTGTAGCCTTAGGTTTGCACTTGCTTTATTGATAGGTGTCCACACTTGATTTTGCAGAAAACGAGGTAAAAAGTGTCTCCAAGCTTGAATTAGGCTTATGCTGACTTGATTGAATTTGATGACTTCTTGACCACTTTTCAACACCTATAAATCTTTGACAAATCTGCATACAAAACTTGTAAACACACATGCAAAGAGGGAAAAATGGTTAAGGGTTAGAGTATAGTGGTTTGCCTTGGTCAAACCCCATTTTGGTAATCAAACCCTATGAAATGAAATGAAATTGAAAGAGAATGATAAATAGATAACATGCAATGCCATATACTTACCAAATCCTTGATGTAGAAATTTGAAGATATGCAATGCAGTGCTCCAATAGATGACTTGATGATGCTTAGATTGTTTGGATGCTTGAGAATGATTAAGTTAATTGCTTGAGTGAATGCTTGAATGAATAGGTAATAGGAGATGAAAAATGAGGGAAAAAACCCTTATTTATACATGATTTTACTAAAATTTCCCAAAAATAACATATCATAGGCCGACCTCAAGGGTTAGAGGACAAAATCCCTCTAGAAATTTGAAATAATTTTGAGTTTTGTGCCAAAAAGGACTAAGTCGCCCCTATTGGTTACTTTGTACCACTTAAGAAAATTAAGTGGGTGTCAGAAATTATAGGTCATTAAATGTTGTCCAACGGAAATATCCTCAAAATCACACTTAAGGGGGGCTGGAAAGTGCATTAAAGGGTCATTTAGACATGAGAAAGGGTTGAATTAGTAATGAAAAGTTTAGAAAAGCGTGAAAGTAGGTTACAACACTTTATAACACTTTGAAATAAGACTTGGCAAGTAATAAAAAAAGGGGTTATTTAGGTGAATTATAATGAAAGGGTCCTAGAAAAGTGTGAAAGTGGGTTACAACACAACACCTTTACAAGAAATTCTAGAAGTCTTACTGATTAACAAGAGTTCAAGACCTAATGTGAATGTGTTGACCACATTTCAACACTAAATTTAGGAAAAATCAATCCAAAGTCCATAAGAGAGACTCAAGTGAGCATAAAAATGTCAACTATACATTTTTTGGCAACACATTAAGCCCCCACTTTAGTGAGAGGATGAACTTGCTTCAAACTCTCGCTAAAGTAGCCCAACATGCACATCGAGAGGGATCCAATTGCACACATGTTGGTAAGATGAGACAACAATAATCAAGAGGGGTGATCAATCCCCCAAGATCACGATCCCATGACAAACCAAACATAGGCACAAAGGACCACACATGAAAATGATGAAAAGGAATGAAATCTTTGATCATTTTTCCAGCCTATTGTGGATTAGATCTAGGTTGTTTATAAGAAATGTGTACTCACTCTGGGGCGACAAAACTCATGGCTGTCCATCGGGTGAGAAAGCCCAAGTATACTCACTCTGGGGCCACAAAATTTTAGGTTGTCTGCGGGGTGAGAAATCCCAAGTATACTCACTTTGGGGCAACAAAACTTCTGGTTGTCCGTGGTGTGAGAAATATTGAAAGGTGGCTATGGGGAAAGTCATGCTATGGAATGGGCTTCCCGCTCAACCATATCAAAGTTATACCTCTTGATAACTTTAATAAGGCACCACAAAGATAATGTCATTTTGTGCTTCATGAGACAAGCAAAACTTTGTATGCTTAGAACTCATGAACAAATGCAAAGGTACCATAGGCATGCATGTTGTGTTATGGAAGGTGGCCATGTAAATGCAAAATGCAACATGCAAAAGAAAATGTTCAAATGAGTCTTGTTTAGTTCATGCGAGGTCTTTAACTTAGGGAACATTGTGTTTAATGTCTCCAAGAGAGGACCAATCAAAGGATAGGAAATTCACAACTTAGGGGATGCAGTGTGTCGCATTAGGCCACTAAGAGGAATGTAATATGCTAAGATAGATCACACTTATGAAGGACATCACACCCAATGTCATCCACAAAGTGACAAACACATCGTATGAAGTAACAAGGTTGCACTAAGAACCAAGAAAAAGGAAAAATGCAAATGAATAATGCCAATGTATGCCCCCACTTTAAAGGAATTGCTACACACTGTTATGTGAGCAATTACTTTATAATAGAAAATAAAAAATAAAAAAAAGAAACAAGACATGAGAGCCAACTTGGAAAGCCCTATATGCCAAGTCATACATTTCCGAGTAAGGCTACGTCATGTGAAGGGAAAGGAACAAAAGAAAGAGGGGTTTCCCCCAAAAAGGAACAAACCAAACACATAAGGGATCTATGGATTTGGGGTTAGTATTTTTGTTGTTGTGATTAAAGAGCTCAAAACTGTCATCATTCCCCAAATACATAGAATTGGAAGAATGACACAAAGAGAGCGAAAACAAAATAAAAATAAAGATCCGTTTTGGGTCAACATGGAAGAGACATTGTGGTCTCAACACTTTGCATCGTCCCCAAAAGAAAAAATGCAAGTGAAAAGAAAATGAAAAGGCAAAAGTAAAGGAAAAGCATTTGGGTCAACATGAAGGAGACATTTCAGTCTCAATGCCTTGCGTCATCCCCAAAAGGAAAAACACAAACAAAAGGTGAAAACGAAAGTAAAAGGACCTTTTGGGTCAACATGGAAGAGACATAGTGTGTCTCAATGCTTTGTGTCATCCCAAAAAGGAAAAACACAAAACAAAAGCTAAAGGCAAAAGCAATGTATGACAAATAGAAGAATGAAGGTACAAATGGAGGAAGGGCACAAATAGAGAGAGAATATCAAACACACATTACATGGGAACATGACACGCATATAGAAGCGCAAAAGACAACAAATAAAATAAAAATGCAAAAGGCTAGCAAGGTGAATGCAAATATACAACCATCTAACATGTCATCCACCTCCCAATCATGTTTAGTGTATTGCGAGGGTGGTTGATTGTCTAATGGGGGAATTGCAAGTGCCGAACTAGGAGAAGTACCAGGTTCTTCACTTGGTATGAGAGCTTTATCATTTAAGCTCATGGAAGATGAAAACAAAAAATTTAGATTGTTATGCACCTCTTCATCTATCTTAGAGATCTCATCATCATCATCATCAAGGTTAATCATGATGGGAGGACGGATGGTAATTTCCAATGAAGGATGTATCAGGAGTTGTGGTTGTGGTATCATATCATTTTGTTGTGCTGGTTGTAACGTACTATCTTGTGGTAGGCTAGGAGGAGGAAGGTGGTTAGAGATTGCTGCTGTCAAAGGCGGAGGTTGATTTTCTTTGTTTTCTTCTGTTTATAACTGACAAGCAAGGAGATGATGACGATGCCTATGCTCCCTAGCACTATGATTCATTTGATTCTATTTTGAAGTTGTTGAGGTGTAAGAGCTGGTTGATCCACCATAAGCTCCTTTTCTTCCCGAGGAGGAGGAATGGAAGAATCGAAGGAGATGGGTCAAGCACTTTCTCTTTTGCTTTATAAACTTGTTTTAAGTGAGGAGGCATGGTAGGGTTGGTTTCATTATCTAGTGGACGTTTGGAGGAAGAAGGGGAAGTGTTTAGGGTTGGTTGATCTAAGTTTTTTGTTGTAGGTTCAGGTTGAAGAATTGTCTCATCAAGGATTGGGATAGTGAAAGCAGATGGGGATTGGTTATGGAGGGACAATTCGACAATTTTCTTTGCATTAAACTTTTGATAAGCAATGAAAAAGAAATCCTTGTGAGGTGTGATGGGCTCCATGGGTTCTGGCCAAAAGGATTTTAAGGGGAAATTTAGTTTAGAAGACAAAGGGTGAAAGCCACTATCGTGGATAGTGAATATGTCATTGTCATGCTAAAACTTTAAACATTTGTGTATGACTGAAGGAACAACTTTCATCGAGTGAAGCCATGGATAGCCTAGCCACAGAGAAAATTGATCTGATTGTGAAATAATAGAGAATGTAACATCCACTGTCTTAGGTCCTATTTGTAATGGAAGAACGATCGACCCAATCATAGGGCATGCAAAACCATTATGTTTTTTTATCCATGCTCTTGGTTGATCATAGTTATCTGGATAAAGTTCATGTAATACCAAAAACTCCTTAGTGATCACATTCTTGCCACAGGTGGGATCTATGAGTATCCCATTAGTGGGCTTGTCATAAATACATCCAGCTATGTAGAGAAGACCATTGGGAAGATTTGGAAGAATATCTTTAGAAGTGAAAGTAATATCAAGATTTTTCTTAGGTTGGCCCTTATGAGGGATAACATCTATCGCTCCTACCATTTCATCCATAGGATTAATAGTGGGTGTATGTGGAATAGGATTAGGATGTTCAGTTTCTTTATGAACAATCATCACATCATTGTTTTGTGTTTCACTGGCCTTGACGAATGACACATTATGTTTAGGCATGGGATTGGTAAAAATTTGCAAATTTTGATTGGGTGGGGCAACAAATGTATTTCCTTTTGCATTAACATTTGAAATAGATAGACGACCAAAATCAATGAAGTCTTGCACCATGTGTTTACAAAGATCATTTGTTGCTGCATAAGTTGGGTCATGGTGTTATGAAGAGTGTCTGATAATGGTGTAAATTGTCATTTTGGATCTCCATAACTGTAAGGTATCATAGCTTTAACAACTGCTACTTGGTTGTTGACGGGTTGAAGTAGTTGTTGAGGAGGGGGGTTGAAATGTAAAAACCCTTTGTTTGTTTTTCTAAAGTTTTGTGAGTTTTTTTGGTTGCTTTGTTCAGATTTCTCAGCTCAACTAGAAGTGGATTTTGCATCATGAATAGTAACCGAGTTGTGATAGTCACAAAGGGTTGTGCATAAATGCATGAAAGAAGGGAATTTCATCATGGTCAATTTATCTTGAATATGAGTTTGCAAGTTTTTGATAAACATCTTTTGGAGATGTGAATCAAGAATCTTGACATCTATTTGAGCATACAATGACTGATAGTGTGAAATGAAATCAGTGACTTTTTCATCCTCATTTTGTTTACATCTCATTAGATCATCCATTATCTTTTTGGGAGTCATATGGAGTTGGAAATGACTTATAAAGGCATCAAAAATTTCATCAAATGATCAAATTGAATGATTAGGTAAGTTTGAAAACCACTCCAACGAAGTGTCCTTTAAGGTCCTAGGAAATAGTTTGGATAACAATTTATCGTCAAGGACAAAGTCACTGCATAAGGCTATATAGGCATTGACATGATTAGTAGGGTCTCCTTTACCTCCGTACTTCTCAAACCTAGGAATCTCGATTCCTTGTGGCATCAGTGTTTGTAAGATTTCCAAAGATAATGGGCTACTATGGAAATAGTAGGTAGGTGGTGTGGTTTGGTTTTGGTTTATGGTAGATATTTGTTGTTGCATGGAAGAAACAGTTTGGAATATTTGTGTAATGAGAGGGTCAGTGTAAGTGGATGAGGTGGAAGAGAGAATGGTGATGGAGTGTATGTAATGTTAGGATAAGTGAAGGTGGTGGAGGATGGAACATTTGATGCCACAAAAGAACTAGGAATGCTAGTTGGAATAGAAAAAGGAGTCACATGACTAACCTGTTGCATGGTTGTTGTAACTTGAGGAGTGGTATAGGTAGGTATGGATGCTATGGTTGAAGGGGGAGGAATGTGAGATCCTCCTTAGCTAACCATAGTGTTTGCTGGTTGAGATGTGTTGAAGCATGTTTTTGATATAGCTCAACAATTTGTTTCATAACATCTAAGCCCTCATCACTTTCAAGAATTCGATGTATGTTGTCTATAGCAGCAATTACAGTGGTTGAAATGTTTTCAAGACATAAGTTTTGTTACAAATGTGCTAAATCCTCATGAAAGTTAATGACTTTATCTTGCGGAATGTGGGCATTTGATGTGTCAACATGCATTGTATGTGAAGGTAAAGGTGTACAAGTGGTAGTATCCATGCCTAATGCACCATTTTCCATACTGGGAGTAGGAGCTTGAGACAACCCAAGGTCCAAAATGAGTGTGTTATTGTGGGATGCTATGAGTCAGGAACTTCTTCTCACTAAAGTATTATCAATAGGGCACCAAAAACTCATACAAATACCACAAGAGGTGGGGTGGATGCTAATGTAATGCAATATAGGAATAATAACAAAAATTACACAAACTGAAATAGGAATGTAGTACCAGAAAATAGAAGTACAAAAAATACCTAGAAATTACCAAAAATTATAGTGCAAAATATGTAGGAGGACTAAGTCGCCCAGTGTGGTGATTTAGTCCCACTAATGATTTTTTTGAGATTTTTCAAAAAATTAAAATGCAATTTTATGTTTTTGGATGCACAGATGAAACTATAGTATGAAATGCAAGTTTTTTGTTGATTTTCAACGCAAAAATGATGCAAAAATGCAAGCTATTTGAGCTTTTCACTAATGCAAATTTCAAAACTCTAGGATGCAATTTAAACAATGCAATACCTAATGCAATGTAAGTGAAAATGGAACCTAGGATGCACTTAAATCAGAAGTAAATATGCTCAAAAGCTTAGGTTCACCAAAATGTGGACAATGATTTTGGATTGCCCACACTACTTTAGCTCCTTTTAGGGGTTTTCACCTAAAAGGAGAAAGAATGGGGTCCAAAATGCAAATGTCTACACTCAAAGTTAATGTAAATGAGATGTAATGTGTCTAATAATGATGTACTAATGTAGTTATTTGAAAATAAAATGATTTAATGATGTAAAACCTAAGAAATACAACTTGTTTGAAAACACAATGTGATATGCAAAAACACCTAAAAATGCAAGTAAATGATGAAATAACTGAATAGAATTAGAGAGGTGCACTTGGAATCTAAAAATTGATGTGGAGAGATTCTAGAATCCTAAAAAATTGAATGAAAATGTTGGCTGGGACACTTATGCTAGGCTAGGCGACTTAGTCCCAATTTCGGGAAAACTTGCCGAAATAGGAATCTGCCAAATGGGTATCCAAAAATGCAGAAACCACTTTTCATGCCTGGTAGCAGGACTAATCTTCCAGTAGTGGTAACTTATTCTACCTATAGATTTCAAGAATTTTGGGACAAAATCTTGTAGCCTCAGGTCTGCACTTGCTTTTTTGATAGGTGTTCGCATTTGATTATGTAGAAAACGGGGTAAAAAGTGTATCCAAGCTTGAATTAGGGTTATGTTGACTTGATTGAATTTGATAACTTCTTGACCACTTTTCAACACCTATTTATTTGACAAATATGCATACAAAACCTGTAAACACACATGCAAAGAGGGAAAAATGGTTAAGGGTTAGAGTATAGGGGTTTGCCTTGGTCAAGTTCCCCATTTTGGTAATCAAACCCTATGAAATGAAATGAAATTGAAAGAGAATGATAAATAGATAACATGCAATGTCATAAACTTACTAAACCCTTGATGTAGAAATATGAAGATATGCAATGAAGTGCTCCAATAGATGACTTGATGATGCTTAGATTGTTTAGATGCTTGAAAATGATTAAGTTAATTTCTTGAGTGAATGCTTGAATGAATAGGTAATAGGAGATGAAAAAATGAGGGGAAAAACCCTTATTTATACATGATTTTACTAAAATTTCCCAAAAATAACACATCACAGGCCGACCTCAAGGGTTAGAGGACAAAATCCCACCAAAAAATTGAAATAATTTTGAGTTTTGTGCCAAAAAGGACTAAGTCACCCCTATTGGTGACTTAGTCCCACTTAAGAAAATTAAGTGGGTGTCAAAAATTACAGGGCATTAAATGTTGTCCAACAGGAATATCCTCAAAAACACACTTAAGGGGGGTCAAAAAGTGCATTAAAGGGTCATTTAGATATGAGAAAGGGTTGAATTAGTGATGACAAGTTTAGAAAAGCGTGAAAATGGGTTATAACACTTTACAACACTTTGAAATAAGACTTGGTAAGTAATTAAAAAGGGGTTATTTAGGTGAATTATAATGAAAGGGTCCTAGAAAAGTGTGAAAGTGGGTTACAACACTTCACAACACCTTTACAAGACATCCTAGAAGTCTTAATGATTCACAAGAGTTCAAGACCTAATGTGAACGTTTTGACCACATTTCAACATTAAATCTAGGAAAAATCAAGCCAAAGTCCATAAGAGATAAAAATTAAATGAAAATATTAAACCCATTAAAGTCACAGTGATGCATGAAGAGAACAATAT
>VDFB02066915.1:121834-283826 GCA_007258455.2 Sequoia sempervirens
AGCTCTCGAGAGTGTAGAGCCGAATGAAGAAGCGTGAAGAGCCAAACAATGAAGCATGGAGAGCTAAATCAGTATTGGTGTGAAACCAAACGAACACTCGAGAATGCTTGCAAACAAAAGGAATGATAATGAGTGGGATATGCGAGAATGTGGAGCATTGAATGCAACTTGATCTCTGAATTACGTGCCCAATAGTCTGAGTAAATGCAAAGGGATGTGTAAGGTAAGTTCCAGGTTAGTGGAGGTAATGAAGGAGGCGTTGAGCGATTAATGCTCTAAACTGTTCGTTTAGGGTGGCGAGGCTGTTGTGGACACACGATCGTCCAATCCAGTGTACATAGATGTTTTTGCCGATTAAGGAGGCAGATGCGCTCCACTTTTGAGCGGAGAGTAAAATGGGTCCATTTTGGACAAGTTAGAGTAAATGGTGCTTGACACGTGGTGGGGTGCTCAATTTTTTTTTAAAAATATTAGGCCCGATTGCATAAGTGGCAGGGTGACATGGTGGGAATTTTTTTTTTTTGGTCCATATGGACTATCACGTGGGCATCCAAAGTTGACCTGCCTTACTTTGGGCCCCTTTCCCCTAGAAGTGCCCAAAAGTGCACACATATTAAAGGGATCATTCAAAACATCAAAGTAAAATTTCAAGGTTTTTTAAGGGTTATCTATGATTAGAGAAAAAAATATAGAATCATCAAAGCAATCTATAGTTGTCTATTTGTGCTAGAAATAACTTTGGTAGCTTTTCTTTTTAATATTGAATCAATGCAATTTACAAAGAATAAGAGCTACCAACTAGTAGTTGAGAGATACAAACATAAACCGTAATAACAAATCAGCCATAAGAAGATGACAAGTAGCTGAAAGATACAAATAAAAACATACCATAATTACAAATCAGCCATAAGAAGGCTAAAAGGAGCAATCATTTCATATATACTGCATAATTTTATGATGAAAAAACTTGTTATTAGACTGGAACTGTAAGACTTGATCATTAATTTGCTGAAGATGAACCATGGTCTTTGAATTATTCTTGCATAAAACTTGTTGCTGCAAAAACAAAAAATCCATCTGAAGAAGGATGCTAGAGTAAAGTCTTAAAGTTGTAGTTGCATGATAATAGTTATTAGAGAACATAGTTAAACATCTAGCTTTCCAAATATGCTTTAAAATAACTTGTCTAATAGAATCAACAATAACATTGTTTTGGATACCCAAGCCCAAGATAACTTCTTTCCAATTTAACTCATGATAGAAAATAGCAAGGTTTTTTTTTAAAACAACTGTCCACTATTTCTTAACATAAGTGCAGTTCCAAAATATGTGCTTCATATTTTTGATATGCAAGCAATAAGGGCAATTAACTGGCTGAACTATTATACATTTCAGTCTATCTCGAATTGAAAGCTTGCAATGTAAAATTTTTCAAGCCAACACTTGAGTATCAAAATGAACTTTCATTTCCATATTTGAGGACTCAATTTGCTCCAAAATTTGGAATTAAATATGTATTTCCACTTCTGATTAAGATGAGGAACAAGAGGCCATCTGGGAAGGATATGAGAGTAAACCTTCTTCAGAGGGAAATAAGTAAAAGGATTGGCAAATAACTATTTCTAGTCTTTGACAAAATTACATTCCTTGGGAGTGAAAAGCTTCATAGAAAGGTCAATAGGGACTAAAGACTGTACAAAGATAAAAAAATGTTTATATTTATCACCCAACCCATAATGCTCCTTGACATATTACCAAGAGGTCCAATCAAATGTGCTAAAATCCCAAATATCTTTGAATTTATGGATTCCATTTAAAAAAAAATAATAAGCATGCCTTGGGAAGCTAATAGCAAGTGGCTGATTGTGATAATTAATAATTCTATTCCACCAGATTGAAGATGAGGAAAAATTAAAATCATGTTGTAAGGAAAAATTGTTCCAATTTAAGAAATGACAAACTTGTTGCCAAGCCTTCCAAATAGATTGAAGAGGAAAATAAGCTTTGATTTTAAAGAAGAGAGACATTAGTATCTTATCCAACCAATTGAATACTTTCCACTTATTTTTAATAGCAACTTCCATAATTCGATGGTGAGCTAAAATATTCCATGTTTCATTTCCATTAGCAACTCTAACAACCCATTTTGTAGCAAGGCAAAGTCCTTCAATTTTGAGGTATATGATACCAAGGCCTCCATGATTTTTTGGTTGAATACAATGGGACCAAGAAGAAGCAATGAAACCAGTACTACCATCCCTCATCCCATTTAGACCAAATAAATTTTTGAATCATCTTGTTTAACTCATATCCTTGCTTGGAAGGCATCCAACAAGATGAGTAGTAAATATGAGTAGCAATAAAATTTTTCTTAGCAACTTGGATCTTACCTTCCAAGGATAAAAAAATATTACCCCAAGTAAATAATTTATTTTGTAATCTGTTTAAACACCATGTCCACATATCTGAAAGGGAGACTCCTAAACCAAAAGGAATGCCTAGATATCTTGTTATCTCCCCATGTTTGATAAACTTCCACTCTTTGGGAATCCAATGTGGAATAGAACCATTTTGAGACATAAAAAAATTAGTTTCATCATGAGATAATTAGGATCCAAAAACAACACAATACAAATTTAAGATGTCCAAGGTGTTATTTAGTTCCTCTTCAAAATTTTGTAGAAACATGCTATCATCAACAAAATGAGAGTTAATAACCACCTTATCCCGAGGAATGGAAATACCTCTAATAAGCTTCATTTGATTAGCCTTTTGAAGAAGATATCCAAGTGCATCAACAATAAAAACATATAATAAAGGAGAGAGAGGAAACCCCTGTCTTATAGAACGCTACAACTCCAAGGGAGTTGAAATAAAGTTATTAATTACAAGGTGAGTATTTGCATCTTTAAATAGAATTTGAACATGCTTTTGGATCCTTGGACCAAAACCCAACCAATGCAACATTTTAAGAATAAAATGCCAATGAATTCTATCATATGTTTTTATCAAATCGAGCTTAACCACTAATCCGTTTTGGCATGATTGTTGGGCCCATTCCATAGTCTCCCAAGCCAACATGAGATTATCAAGAATAAATCTACCTTTTATAAATCCTGTGTGTTCAACTCTCACTATTCTTTGTACAACAGGTTTAATTCCGATGGCTAATGCTTTAATAATAATTTTATAAGAGGTGTTTAACAAGGTAATTGATCACCAACCAACAATAGTGTCTTCATTTTTCTCTTAAGGGATAAGTTTGATTAAACCTTTGTTGATTGTAGGGCTTAAGGAGCCCATTTTAAGTGCTTCCAAATAAAGCATATACAAGTCATCTTTAATATGATGCCACATTACTTGATAAAACTTAGCTAGAAGGCCATCAAAGCCAAGACTTTTATTAGTTTTCATAGAGAAAAGAGCACGTTCAAGTTCTTCCACAGAGAGACCTATTTTAGCAACCTCCCTTCTCCACCTACTAGCTCCAATTTGGTTAAGTTTTGGGAATCTACAATAGGGTGGAGGTGATCATCATAGTATTATAGCACAACTACAAATATAGGAAGGAATATAGTGAATTTGGATTGGGTTTGGAAGGAAGCCCTATAAGTACTGATTGTGGGTTTATCCTTATAACAAGAGGTATTATAGCTAGGACTATGATAAGGGGAGAGAAGAAAGAAAAGAGATCTAGGGTAGTAGGATGCAACTAAGGAGAAGGATGGAAGAGGAAACTACAATAGTTGAAACAATAGGGAAAATAGATGAGATAGTGGATGAACTAATAGGAGTACAAGCTAGGATGGATGCAATAGAAGCTGGTATAATAAGAGGTACAATATATGAATATATTGATAATAAAGATGGAGTAGATATGGTAGGACAATAATATGAAAATACAAATGTGGACATGGGTTTAAGAGAAAAAAGGATAACAAAGGCTATTTATTGCATTAGGAAAGAAACAAGGATGGAGCTACCAAGATTCTCAAGGAGTTTAGAACCAAATGAGCTAATAGATTGGATAATAAAAATGGAGGAATACTTTGAATATAATCAAGTATAGGAATATAGAAGAGTGAAGGTTTCTCAATCAAAATTGAAGGGTCATGCAACACTTTGGTGGAAGGTGGTGTAGGCTAAGAGAAGGATAAATGATGAGGATAAGATCACTTGATGGGATTTAATGGTGAGTAAGATGAAGGATAAATTTCTACCTGGTGACTATCAATTTGACCTTCTTAATAAAATGTAAAATTTAAGGCAAAGAGAGTTAAGTTTGAAGGCTTATACACAAGAGATTTATAAAATTTCAATAAGAGTAATGGCATAATGAATTGAGTCATGAAAATGTGGCTCAATATGTTAATGGAATGAGGCTAAATATTCAATATGAGTTGGGCACAGTGAGGTTATAACTTGTGGAAGAAGCGTATTAGTATGTTCTAAAGGTATAGGAGAAATTGACAAGAAAATAAGAAGCAACCAAAAGTATAGGTGGATTTAGTAGAGGTAAAGGATAGAAACAATAAAAATATAGTTATGAAAGGGAGGCCAATCATTCAAAAATTTAAAGCAAGAAAAATGAAACAAGAACAAGACCATACCCTATGAAAGTTAAAGGTAGATATGTAAGAGGAAAAGGAAGATGTTTTCAAGGTACTTGTTTCACATGTGCACAATTAGGCTGTAAATTTTATGAATGCACATAATGTAAGATAAAAGGATCAAGGGGATACAAATCTATGGGATATGTTAGTCAAATATATGAACTTGAGAAGGGATAAGCACTTATGGTGAAGAGGACATTGTTGAAGCTAGCCAAAAGACAAGATGAACCTACCCAAGGAAATTTTTATTTAGAATAGTATGTAAAGAAGACAAAATTTTTGTAAAGTCATAGTAGATAGTGGGATCATGGTAATTTAGTCTCATTTGAAATAATATCCCTTTCATCCATGAGCCTCAACCTTACTTTGACGAGAATTCATTGATGAAGGAGGGCCTGAATTGTTTTATTTATTTTTCAAAATTCTTCTCAGACTCCCTCCAATCGTGGGAGTCCTTCTACAAGCCAATGTGGGATTTTGACCCTGCAAAGAAGATGACTAAAAATTTTATGTCAAAAATTGAGGCCCAAGGATGGACTAGGGGAAAAATAGAAGCTTTTTTGAAATTATATAAGTAGGAAATCAACCAAATAGAGGCTGGTGTTGACACGGTTGACACTAATGAGAAATTTGAAGGAATTTGGAATGGGTATCACAAGGAGGAAGCTTGGGATAAGAAATATGATTCAACTGAGGAAGAAGAAGAGACCCCCTCAGATAAGGAGGAGAAGAACTACAAGATCTGAAGGCCTCTGACATGCCCCTGCCCAACAAAAACAACAACCCACTAAGGACGACATGAAGCTGTCATTACCCAGTCAAGTACTCAAGTGGAACTCTTTGGTTCTCCTTTTGAGCACCAATAGAAAAAGAGGACACTAGAATAGGGAGGAGGAGGTGAATTAAAATTTGAAACTAATGTACTATCCATAGGTGATAGCCCACCCTTGGCTTCCACTACCACATGGTGTGAGTGGGGATGCAAAGCATAAATATACTTTAGGAGCCATCATAGCTAAGAAGATGGGATATGGGGGTGACAGTTTTGGGTCACATGGACAAGGCATTTGGAAAGTACCTCAAATGGCCCATAAAAATCCTAGTGTCAAGTTGGGCCTAGGAGCTTATGAAGGAGCCTTAGGGTATACAAGAGCATGAGAGGCAATTCAATTTGTAATGGCTTCAAAACCTCCTATTCAGATGTTGCACCCCCTATTTTGATTTAGTTTCCTCTTGTTACATAGGTACCCAAAACCGTTAGACACGAGGTATGTATTTCTCCCCCTTCTCTTTCTCCTGCATCTTCTTTCTATGATCCTTCACTGTCTTCCACCATCTTTACTGTGGCCACCACCCTATCATCCACCATGATCGTAATGATTTCCACCCCTCCACCATCTTCCACAATGCAAACATCCATCATGGCGCAATCTCCCTCCACTCCTCTTTGTAGGCTCCAATCATTCTCACAATCCACATTGCTCACTCACAAACTCATTATTGGAGGAACAACATCTATTGCTTCACAACAAGAAGTGACCATTCCTTTTGGACTGCCACAAGGATTCCCCTTCATAGGGGAGATTATTCAATATCAAGAGGAGTTCCGTGAATAGTGGGAGACTGCAAAGAAATCTTGGGAGGTATGGGCAAAGAAAGTAAGAACAAAAGCAACCCAGCTCCTAACGGTGTCGCATATGAAAACTATCTTCGATAAGACTCAACAAGCTTTGATGATTTCCCATAGGACACTCACGGTGATCAATCCTCAAGGGAAAATATTGCTTGTGTATTACTTAACTAGCACTGTTAGCTTGAACCCCAGCTAGGTAAGGCTAGATGATAGAGTAGAACTCATGGAGGAAATGCAAAAGGTCATCATAATATATTACATCAATTCTAGCCGTTGAATGGAGAAGAAAGATCAATAGATCATGAAAATAAAAGACAGTCGACTACCTCAAGGTAGAGGCTAAGGCTAAGGACTTGGAGCTCACAAAAATGAGATCTGATTTGTAAAACTATGTCACTACCAAGAGCTTCCAAGTGAAATTTAACCAAAGAATCCATATACAAATATAGTTAACAAAATTGAAGGCCGAGATTGAGGGCCTAAGAAAGGAGAAAGAAGCCACAAAAAATAAGCTACAATAGAAAGAAGTAGAGCAGGTGCAGGCCCAAAAGAGTCTTTTAGACTCTATGAGGACACAACAACAAATGTAACAAAAAATAAAGCAAGATTCCCAATCTAGGGACCAAGAGATCTAACAACTAAAGATTGACCTCGTCACCCATTCCTAGATTGCAGATATCCTCTCAATGATCCAATAAATTTATGTATCATGTTGGGAGAGGATAAAGAATGTGGCTTCACACTTGAATCCAACACTTAGATTTATCATCGACTCACAATAGTTGAGCACATAAGTAAGCGTGTCTATGGAGAAAATGCTCACCTTTGTCTCTCCAAAAGTCAAAGATTCACAAATTCTAGTTGAGAAGCTATACAATGCAATAGATGAAATTCTATAGGCAGTAGGAACTCCCAACCAAAGGCAGATGATGGGTAAAGTTAATGAATTCTTGGGTTGCGAAAAGGTAGCAACAAAAATGCAAGGCCTATCTAGATGTCTTGGAGTGAGTGGTTCAAGAAATGAAGGGGTACATTGAACAATTCGTCCGGTTAGGACTCCTCTCCATATTCATATTTGACAACACAATCCTTTATGAGGACGAAATCAAGGGGCTACTATTTGTAAAGAAGAATAACAAGGGTGTCTTTATAATATTGAGTCAAGTGCTAAGTTTCTCTAAAGTGGAGACTATCTTGCAGCCCCTCACACAACTCGAGTTTCAAATGTGGACGATTGTACAAGGCTTAAACGACATATCATTTAAGGAGATAATTGACCTAGACAAAGCTTTTGAAGCTCTGAAGAAAAAAGGATCAACCTTCAGAAGAGGAATGGGGACCTCTGAAGGCTACCCTCCAAAAGTTGTAAGTGTAGCATGACTTCCCTTTTTGTAGCTTTGCTTCTTTTTGTGTGAACCATAGGTTCTGGGTTCTTCATCCATAGGAAGATTCCCCTTAGTAGTCACTAGAATTGTGGATTAGATCCACACTTTTATGAGATGAGCATAAAATCCCATATAAGGCACAGTTGTTTAAGCCAAGCATCTTATACGGGCCTTATATTTTTCTTCAAGCTAGGTTTGTAAGTTTCAGTTTTTGTATCGACCTCCCCTCACTCATGACATGTGGTGTCCTTGTGCTCATCTACCACAAGGAATCACTCTACTCTCTTTATTGAAAACACCAAGGTGCCACGTGGCGGATCTGATAGTGTTGACATATAATACCTAAATGATATTTAAAACTGGGCACCCACTTATGCATGGCACCGTTGCACGCTTCAAAGAAAAAAGGAGTCCCCTTTGCAGGAAAATAATGTGCCATTAATCTAAGAGGATGGATCCCATTCCCAAGGAAGACTTCACGAGAAGTCCAAGTGGGTATGCATCGATATTAGGAGATTGTTGGGTGTTAAGGTTGCACTATGTCTGGGATCCATGGATTAGATATACATGCAAGCCGAAGCTCTTCCAAGATCTGATTTTGTTGCTGAGGCTTCATTATGAAAGTACGTAGGAAAATCCAAGTGTCCTATGAGGCTCCATATGTCATTCTTTCCTCACCTCAAAAGTCTCAGCCATGCAAGGCTGTGACACCTATATATTTAGGAGTTTCCATCTCTTGAGGAGTTAGGATGAAAGCTCTCAGATTCTAGATCGATTAACTATTTATAGAGAGAACAGTTTATACTTTTTTTACTTCTGAATAGAGATAACAACAATTTTGTTTTCATTTTCTAAGACCTTAGTAGGTGCCCCTCATGGGAAGGATTGAATATTTTTTATTGTGCCCTTGGGCCTTTGTAATTTGTTCTCCACCCAACAATGAAGACGACGTGGCGTTTTGTGTCAAATTGTGTGAATGCGATGACTATTTGTTATTTTTTTCTTTGCTTCTATAGTTTAAGCTTTTGATAATATTGTAGGCTTTTAAACCATGCACGTGCTCTTTTAAATCATTTGTAATGTCATGAAGGTTTTGATCTATATTATGCAAGTTAAGAGTGGATACCAAATTAATTTTGGAATATTGCCTTAGTTAGCTTTTCTTTGAGCTCTTACTAAAATTTTTCTTCTTCCCTTTTTCTCCTTAAACATTTGAAGAGTCAACTTCTAAAATCCTAGAGGTTGCTTCATAAACAACAAATTAAGTCCCAAATTTGTGAAACTTCCCATAGGACGTTGCTTTCTTAGAATGAAAGTTTTGAGCATCAAAATTCATATCATCTCTTAGTTTCATTGCATCTATAATATTTATTTCTTCAATTTTTCTTAACTCAAAATGAAGATCATTTACTTCTTTCAAGAATTCTTCCCTAGTCTGAAGCATATTTTCAGATTCTGCGGTTTGGGGCATAAATTGAGAAGTATTTGTGCCAGCACTAGGTAAGGCAAGATTTCTATAGGAGAAATGAGTTTGATCTTGGATAGGAGTGCTTGAAAATAAATTCTCTACTTGATAATTTGGCATAGGCATGTTAGGATTAGAAATTTGATTATGAATACCATGCTTAGCATCATAATCTTTCTAAAATTATTCTCTTAATTTTATTTTCTCAACCATCATTTCAAGTCTTTTGAGGCTGCTACCCAAAACGTGCTATCAATGTACCTTTCTCATTAATTTTAGGGATATGATCAAAACTATCATCACTACTATCATAAGCAAAACAAGTACCAAAAGGAGGAGCCGACTTACTTTCATCTTTAGCCTTCCATGATTTCATTTTAGTTGGAGGTTCTATTTCAAGCTTCTTTGAATAAATATTTTATTCCATCCATATCTTCTTGGTAAAATTTCCTCTTATACTTGCACTGGAAAGGAGACTTTCAAAGTTACCACCCACAAGGGGAATTAAGATATATAATTTTTTTAAAAAAATGTGAGAGTAGACATAGCTATCAATATTTAAACAACAAAAGGCACTTCACAAATATACTTTAGATAACTAGAGATTTTTGAAATGTAATTGAGCTGAGTTCCTAGCAGATTCACCAATTTATTGGTTTGTTTTGGAATAATTCCAACTGGTTCTTAAAACAATCTAAATGAATAGCCAATTCTTATGCTTAATTGTTCTATAGGGTTGACCAATGAATATGAGAAATGTTCAACAATTTTCTCCTTTGCACTTTAGGATCTGAAAAACCTAGGAGGGTGGTCCTATGTAATATCTACTAAGATTTCATATGATTAATGCCAGATATTGCTTCAAATAAATATTTTCTCTTCATATGACCAAGAATTATAGATGAAACACACTTGATGGGCTAGACTCTTGGAGTTTTATGCATTATAAATATGAGAACATGTGAATAAAATTATAAGATAACTTACAACAAAACGGGAAATTTGATGTTAAAATTGATGACCGTTGAAGCATAATAAGAATAATCATTTCGACTGGTGCCTTAAACCTAGGCAATAGAGTAAAAGAGAATGCAATTAAACCTTACACAACTGTATTTAACCTAGTTCTGTAAAAGCTTAGTATTAATGCCTTACATTGATCCTCTTAAAATTTACAATCAAATCTTCTTAACAATCCCTATATACATCCAAAACATTCAATATTCCTTATATAACAATTAATATGCTCCTTGAATAGAAGCCATAAAAGAAACATTCAATTGTAGAAAACTTGCAAAGATGAATAGAAGTGATACTTGATCAATTTGTATTCATAAATATTAAACAAGTATAAAATTTAGGAGATAATTGATTACAAAATTGGCACTGTATATTGATGTATAGAGCGATTACTGTTATACAAAATTAACAATTACATTGACATCTTTGTCTTATGAAAACCTAGATTAGACATATACAAACTAGAATGCAAATGCCCTGCTTACAAAATTTTCCAAGATCCTTACAAAATTGCCCTGAATTCCTTTTTATAGGAACATGGGAGCAAATAAGCTTTAGGCCATATAGAAATGTCACAATTTCATTTGAAAATATTGTTCTAGGATCAGACAAAAATTAAGAAGACAACCAACCTATAAGAGACAAAAGATGTTCTGCTAGAGGACAAAAAAATTAGAAATAGTTCAAAAAGATATTTACTAATGTCTATGATGAAAAAAATGGGAAAGGCTTGTGCACTTGATTATTTGTACTTTTCCACCCATGCAACAAAGATATCTTTTGATGGCCAAGGGTGTGCCAAGAATGCTCTAATGTGGAGCAAATGATTTGAATATCTGCCCTCAATCCATTTTTTAATAGACTTAGTAAATGTCTCCAAACCCATTTCTAACTTCATCAACTTATCTGTAGTAGCATTCATCTTATTAGCATTTAGAATTCCATCTTTAATAATAGGGCTAATAATCGAAGGTAGTATATTGCTAAACTCAACCCTCTATTCTTTGTATTCCTTTACCTCACCCTCCTCATTCATTATATTAGGCATAAGATTATACTTGAGGCCATCAAAGTATTCAAGTGAATTTTACATGCATAATTGGAAACTTTGATGTATAATCATGTTATCTTCAATATCTTCTAGAGCATTACTGAAACATAGAAAAAGAGGGGTATGTACCCATCTATGGAGATCAAATGGGTACACCTTCTTTTTGTGCTAGTTGTTTACCTCAAGTATGAGAGGTATAGTGCATAAATAACAATAAGAAATCAATCCTAATTTTTATAAAAATAATAAGGTAGGTTTTAAGATGTTGAAATGATGTGTACCTTGTTGAAAAAGTGCTGTTTCAGGTTTCATTGATGACTCATTCGCCTAGTGGTGAATGGGTCCCTGCTAGGGTTTTGGAAAAGTGATTTCTAGGTTATGTTCTTTAATGTCTACACTCCTAGCTCCCAGGTTTTCAGCTCTCAAAAGTTGAAAATAAATTATGTAGAGCACTTTCCATGATCTTGCATCAAAGATGACAACTTTTGCAACTTTTCAATCTTCCACAAGACTTCTAGACTTATCTTCTTTCTTTTACCCCTTACTAGTTTGTATCATTCCATTTCTCCATAAATTTAGAAATCTTACTCATTTGCTTTCACCTCTTATTTTCATCTTCTTCCACGATGACTTAAAAGCTTAAAGAGAGGAATTGTTTCAGCATGAGATTCCTTTGAAGGAGAATGCTAAGCCTTTCAAGAAAAAGAAAATAACAATTAATCCTACTATATCTCCCAAGATGCAAGAGGAGTTGGTAAAGTTCAGAGATGCTGGCATTATAAAGCCCATTAGACACTCTTCATGGGTATCCAATCTGGTGCCAGTAAGAAAACAAAACAGTGATATAAGGTTATGCGTTGTTTTTAGGAATCTGAATGTATCCTCATTAAAGGACAACTACCCATTTCCAAACATGGAAGCCATGTTATAGAAGGTAACCAGTTATGAGTTCAAAACTTCCACGAGACTTCTGGACTCATCTTCTTGCTTTTACCCTTTACTAGTTTGTATCATTCCATGTCTCCATAAATTTAGAATCTGGGATTACTACATACAATATCGGGCCTAGTTACTCTTAATACATTCAACTTCCAACCATACTCCTATACAATGTTGGTTTTACATAATATATGAGTCAATTCTACTATAACATGCATAAGGTGCTTGATTTAGTCTAGAGATTGGTTTCTTCAATATATATGTACTTTTATTTATTTTCCTAGTGTTGGTTTTTTTCAAATTTGCATATCATTAAACCCTAAAGGTTTGCCACATATTATGCTTAGATTTAATAAATTATTTGGCCAATGAACAAGGGATTAGTCTTACACTCCTCCCCTACACTTTAGGCTTTGCAAAACTTGGGGGGGTCACCCTTAATGACACAGAACATGAATATCACACAAAGTTGCATTACAATGCCTAGTAGATAATAACCTTCATACAAATGGACAAGGGTTTAAATGTTTGTAAGAATGTATAATGACATGAATTTGCACCCCTTACAAATTCCCCATTTACGCTACCTCCTACCTTAGAGAATTAAATCCGATAATGCAATCCTTATTTCTGCCACCTTTCCCTATCCACTTAGCAGTTGTTTTACGTATTAGTGGGGGATATTCTGTTGGGGATGCTAGAGTGGCACATGGATGTTTGCTGATGCAGGAGCATCCATGGCATGGTGGCTATCCTATGGCAACAAAAAGGTTTGATTTTAATTTTAATTTTTGGCGTGCTTTGAATTTCATATTTTGTCTCATGGAATTCATATTTTTTTGAGCATTTTGATGCTATGTCATGTTGAAAATTCAAAATTCAAATTTGGAGTAAATTTGGAGAAGATAAGATGAGTGGAGATAATGGAGAATCTTCCTTGAAAGCAAAAAGCCTTAAAAAAGAAAAGTAGGCATGGGTTTATTGGAGGCCATGAATTTAATTTGTAACTCCAAATTTTAAATTCCTTGACTCCTAAAAAATAGGGAACTTGGAAGTGGACACCTAGCTTGGAAAAATCAGATTTTTGCTTTATTCGAGAAAACAATAAAAGCAATACGTTCGATAATCAACAAGTCTTCAAGTTGGAAAGTTTATTTTATTCAATTTATTTGATGCCATTTAAATTAGTTGCAGATTTCAAGAGGTGGGTGTTGATTTTCTGGGAGTGGGTTTGAATGCGAAGAAATTCAATCAAATGCATTAAAATTTCATTTCATGTGAAAGACAGTTTGTGCAAAAAGGTAAAATAAATTAATTTGAAGGCTATCTTTGTCTAGATTGAAGAGGAGGACACAAGGAGGTATGGTATACCTCTAGGGAGGGGTTTTAATGGTGTTTTTTTAGATTTGAGGCTTGTTATAGAGCCAAGAACATCACCAGTTGGTGCAAATTTGAGTTGTTGAGGTTGTATCGAGAGATTGTTGTTGCAGTTGTTGGAGAAACCTTTTGTTGCAAAGTTTTGGATTGCTGTTTTAAATCATTTTGTAGTGATTTCCAGAAGTCTTGGTAGGGATTTGTGCAGCCCCATTGTATTTTTGGACTGATGTAATTCAATGTGCAAAGTTTATTTAAATTTGAGATTGCTAGTTGCAAGTTGCACAAGCTAGAATTTGGTAAAAGAAGTTGGCTTGAAGGAGACCATCTTTGTGGTTGAATTTTCTGTTATAATTAAGTTTTATATCAACTTTAAAACATATTTCATCAGCCCACATGGCTGAAAATCATTGTAATTTCTGATTTTCTTTGTTATTATACAACTTTTGGAGAGTTTGAGTGACAAACATGAGATCTTATTTGCAGATTTTTGGTGTTAATTTAAAAATTTCTGAGTTACATTTTTAGATTATTGGGGTTTGTGATTGAGGGTTGAATCTCTTTTCATCATTTGTGTAGAGTGATATGATCTTGACAGGATTCTCACCTTTGGAATCTATAGAGGCATTACACTCCTTCATTGGACGTGAAGTGTAACGTCTCTTTCCCTTTAGGGGTATGTGCAGGATCATGACGGGCCAAAAAGTGGCAATATTATGGGTATTTGTAGGGTATGTGGCTGATGACTTTTTTTTTACCCAAAATTGATGGAATGAAAAGGGTTTTTAGAGGAGATTCTCGGCTTTCCACTAAAATAAAGTATGCTTTAATTTGAATTTAATAAATAATTATTATTCATTTTCTATTAGAATTATGACTAAATTCCTGATCAATAGGCTGATTGAAAAACATCTATAACTTTCAAATGGTATCACATTTTTGAATCCAAAACATGCATCACATTCTATGCTTCACATACTATAGGATTAAAAATAAAAATAAATTTCATGAAGTTTTGACCAAGTTAAGGTGGTTAGACATACGAGTTTTTATTTTTTTAAAAGTTGTAATAAAAATTCATAATTAATTATTTACTTGGAAAAAATTACAAAAAAATATGCATCACATATGGACATGAGTCCTCTACTTATATATATAAAATCTTATAAAAAAATATTATCATTTTATTATGGTTGGTGGTTAGACAGACACCTACTTTTTATTTTTTCCCTGAAATTTAAGTACTACTGCATTGAAATTTCAAATTTTCACCAAATAGATTTTATTTATTTTTAAATAAACCTAGTAGTTTAGAAACTAGATTCAATTAGCTACAGATTCTATTCTTACATATTTTTGAAATAATATAGATAACTTATTCAAATTTTTACTTCAAGTTGCCTAACACTGATTTTTCTGAATTTTTTGCCACTTAAGGGCCTATTTTTTCCATGATGATCCTGCACATACCCTTAGACCGACTTCAAATGGCTCCTTTGCCTCCATTTTTCTTTCAAATTGCTATCTCCTCCATTCAACAAATCTTCTTCACATTCTTCTTCATCATTCTCACCATCTACACACTTCTACACTCACTTTCAACTCCTTCAAGCTCCACCACCTCCATTGAAGTTGCAAGATTTAAATTTTTTGTTTGTTCACTCTCTTCGTTGTTGCAGTATTGTTGGTCTTTGAAGGCTTGCACACTACTCCCTCCATTTTCCTTGAGATCGCTTGGTTGAGAAGGTAATATCCTTTCATTTCTTACTCACTTTGCATTATCATATTGATATTGTAGCATATTGTGTTCACTTATTTCTTGGTATCTCTATCTCTACTTACACTTCTTTATCATATTTCTTCAATCATTGCTAATTGGCTATCCTTGGAGGTGGAAACACCAAAGTGGGGGACTGATTGAGGTATTCCTCTAAACACAGCCCCAAAATTTTCTCGTCTTTTGAGTGTAGGCTCTCCTTGAGGTGAAGATCTTAAAGATATCAACTTGTGGGTAGGAAGGTATGCTTTCCTCACCCTTCTTTGTCAATTCATAGATTAAATTAAGTTAAAGTATTCTCCTTGCTATTCTATCATTTGGTTACTTTCTATTTTTGTTACTACAATAAACTCAACCAATTAGGTTGTTAGTAGGTTTTTTGGCATTTTAGACTATACCTTGCATTTTTTTCCCATACGGACACTAGTGCACCACTGGGATGAAAACACACCACGCTAGAGTCCATGTCCCACGTTGTAGTACTTTGGTAGTGAGCTGCCTGAGTTACAGTTCGGACTTCAAAAACTTGCTCACCTAACTTCCTAAAACAGTCAAGCTTGTAAAAGGACAACAACCTGGTTGTTCTTCCTTTCATCCTTTAAAATTTAAACTCTCTGAAAAAATTCTATTAGCTTGAGGTAGATCAAGGAAGCCTATTGTTCTAGAGTCTCCCGTGACCTATAGTCCTGAGCAGTCGGCCCCCCTTCTCTACATTTTGGTCAACTTGACATGAACTATTTTGGTTTCGTTTCGTAGTGTTGATGGAATCTTCTCTCATGTTCTAGGTGTGTTGGAGGTGTGTGTGTTGCAAGGCGCATAGCCTTGCAACCCAACCTACGACCCCTAGTGGCGTAGTTAGAAGGATCCCTAAACATTGTGAGGAAAATCCTAGAATAGGTCACTGTTTGATTGTTGAACCTTTTGGGTATCTTGAGGAATTATTTTTTTGGAGTACGTAAAGCTGGACTCTTTTATGCATCTTCCCATTCCTTGTGTGTAGCCTGTGAATGGATCACCTATTATAAACTTTACATCATAGGACCTACCTATGAATGTAAATAGAGAACCCTCTCCTCTGTACATTCCCGCTCATATCAATTAGAACACCATGACTGGCATTCTCGTTGATCCTACGTGCCAAGTTAATGTTATTACAAAGGAGATTATGCTAATTAAATTTCTACATAAGGATGGGTACAATGAATCTAAGAGTACCATATGTATGCATGATGAGATTTTTGTCCCTCCCATTGGTTCCATCACCCTTTTGGTCTTGGTAGGGCCTAGGACTATGAATGCCCTTTTTGATATCATCCCATAGTTTGAATTGTTTAGAGTGAAGCTAGGCATCCCATGGCTAGTTTCCATGAATGCAGTCCCTATGGTGATCCATAAATGTTTGAAATTTTCTCATGACGGCTTAGTGCACATCGTGCATGATATTGGGTATAAACCCCTGGTGTCGTATGAGGCCTATTCATTAGATCACTTCTGACTTGCCCTTATTAGTTCACTCCCCACAAGGGTGTACCTTTTGTATCGTATTTATGTTAAATACTTAAGAATGGGGGAATAGCATCGAAAGTGACCTACCTTCCTTCCCCATATGCTATTTTGATTAAGGCTTCTATGATTGCGTAGTAGCATGCTTCCTCTTCCTCCTCTCAAAAGGGGAAGGGGAAGTCTACTCGCACCCAAGAGCCTTCCTCTTCTTCTGTTGTTTCATCTGCTTTTGCCTCCTGCCTTTCTGTGGCACCTCTAGCTTCTGCCTTCATGCGTCTCATGAGAAGTCTGATGGTGCCCGCTTGGCAGAAGGCAAAGCGTTAGGTGCTCGACCTTCCTATCTTGCCCATAGTTCCTCAAAATGTTGTCTATGGTAAGGGGAAGGGTCCTCATGGAGTTAACTCTATGTATCAACCTCCGCAGCCTCCTACTACTCCTACCCCTAGGGTGGAAAATGGGAAGATGCCCACCGTTGAGGCACTTGAATCTGCTTCTCCACCGATTGTTTTTCTATTCCTACATCTCTTCCTCTTGTGTCTATCCAAGAGTCACTCCCCCTACCGGAAATTGTTGTGATGGACACTCCCATGGTAGAATAAGAGCCTTCTGCTCTTCCTCAAGCTGTAGCTTCCAGTTCTTGAACATGAAGAAACTGCCTTGCACATGAGTGTAAGCACTAGAGAAAGGATCTAACTACTAAGTAGGCTACCTTACAGAAGGAAAAAATGAGCTAACAACTCCTATTTTGACATCTCTTGTTGTGCCTCCCTCTTTTTCTCCTTTTTCTTTGGTTCCCGTCACCTTGATCTTGCTCCTGGTTCCCCTCATGAGCATAGATGACCCTCACCCTAAAAGGATGCAAGTGTTCATCACCCCCTCAGTTGAGTTTCCCCTCTTGATTTCCCTTCCAAACATCCCATCTTTTTCTAAGGTCAGGGATATGCTAAATACCTCAGTTGTATCCACTGTGGTTCTTTCCTCTTCCTCCTCACCTTCTACTTCTTTTGTGGGGATCTTGCATCCTCTGATGAAGTAAAAGTTGGAGGATGACCTTGCTTCTAATGGGGGTTGGAAGAAGGGATCACCTTCTTTAGGAGAGTGTTCTACTTTGGCTTACGCCGTCCTAGTGACAGAGGAAGCCCCGATGTCTCTCGAGTTTTTCACTACCGTCTAGTCTTTAGGTGAGGTTGGCAGTGGATCTCAAGTGCCTCCTTCTTTTCCCACCTGGTTGACACATGACACTCCTATCAAGTGCATGTTTAACTTGATGGATGATGTCTCAACTTTGTTTGTGATCTTTGCAAGTTCGATGACATTTACCATAGGAGTTGAGTGAAGAAGACCTTGAGGGGCCCTCTTCCTTAGCTCTTGTTACAGGAGAGTCAGAGGGTGCTCCCATTGCTATCTTTCCCTTGCAATCTCATCCACCCTCCCCTTATAATGACCTAGATTAGGATAGTGATGACCTCCTGGTTGATGAGGACTAAGAGAGCACCTCTTCTTTATCTATAGATTAGATTTATGTGTGTGTGTGTGTTGTGTTCCCCTATACTTTTTTTTGTGTGTTCTTGGAGGACCCTTGTCACCCTCGTAGGTGCTTGGATACAAGAGTGAAATTGTGTCATAAAATTCTTCTATATGTCACATCATTCTTCTATTTGAACTATACCTTGATTTCGATAATCTGAGATGATGCAAAGTGTTGGGGGAATTTTGGCCTCTCCATGCTGACCCAATTTTTTTATTTTTACTTTATTTTCATGTACCCTTCTTCATGATTTGATATAGTAGGGGATTGATGATAGTTCATACATTTATTATATTAGATCTATCTATCTATATCTATGAGCAGTTCTGACCTCGAATTAAATTAGATCCCCTTGTCTCTTGATTTCTTCATATTTTCTTTTCCTTCATTTTTTATCTTTCTATCTTCTTTGCTTCCTTCTTGATCTTGTGGTGCCTATGTGTTGTCCCTCATGTGTGCAACAAATTTTCCACATCTACATCTCGTCATGTAGCATGGGACATGACATCTGTACATTTCTTCCTTTCCTTAGGACACCATGTGCTTCTTCAATTCACATGCATCATCGTAAGGGGGCCCTCTACCTCTCCAATTTTCAATAAGGTGTATTTTCGGTGGCCAACGAATCCCTTGCTGAAAATATTTACATTTTTCAAAAATTGCATCCTTCAAAATAACTTGAATTTCCATACCTTAAGTACTAGATCTTGGAGAGGTCTTTGATGACCATCTTGAAGGTTGCCTATTATGATATTATTATACTCTTCAAGTGTTTGGGAGGAGTACCTACAAATTTGCTAAGAAATAAATTTGCATATGTAGAGAAAATATTCAATTATTTATCATTTAGATTACATAAATTTTATTCTTTCTCCTTTTTATTTGCCAAATATGATGCACTTTCTATTTTTCATCAAGACTTTGTAACCTTTTGGACTAGCTATCCAACACTTAGGAGATTATGTTTCATATCTGGGGCATGATAAAAATTCTCAATTTCTTTTGTAACCATGCTTGGTGTGGATCATTACCTACCCTCTATCAACTACTTAAACCATTTTATTATTTCCTATTTTGTTCTTAGACTAGAAATTCTTATATTGATGAACGAAAAAAAGTTTTCACTTCTACTCATGTGGTTGTTGTATCACTACTTAGGAATCAAACTTCAGTGTGGATTTTTGCTCAATAATGTTGCACAAGATAAACAATTTTAAATGCAAAGGTTCAACCTCCTCCTTAACCACATTTTTGCTTTGTTTTGATTGGTAATGTTTCTTTTTTTCAACATTTTTTATAAAATGACCATACTTGTGGCAATAATAATATTAAAAATTACTTTTTATCATACCTTTATTTTGAGCTACTATTGTTTTTTTATATTTAAAGTTTGAGAGTGATTTGCTTGCTATCTCTTATTTGCTTATTATTATTTATTTGTATTTGTATAGTTACTTCTCCGTATTTCTTTATAGTTTCTTTTTGAGGTATTTCTTCCTCTCACCCTACCTCTTATATTAGCTTGATATTTGCATGCTTTCTCTATGCAAGAATGAAATAATTTCTTAGTTTCTACTCATGGGCTTGAAGTAAAGCCATTAACTCAACTAACAATAGATCATTAACCTTTTATATTATAATTACTATAAGGTCAAATCATATGGGTATAATCCTAAAGATTTTTTATTTATTTTCTAATCTTTAATATCTTCACCATTAATGTTTAGTTGATTTGTTAGAATATAAACTCTTAAATGGAAGTTCAAACTCTCTTCTAAGAAACCATGATTTGATTAATTTACTTTGTCACTCCCTTTGTAGGAGTTTTGAAGAATATCTGTTGTCTCCTTTGAGTAGTTGTTGCTATTCTAGGGAAGATGGATTCTCCCATTACTACTTTAATAATCCTCAAGGATTTTGCATCCTTCCTTCTTGTCTCTTTTAGCTTGGTATTTTGAGAATTTGTTAGGGATGTATATACTGCTAGATTCATAACATTAGAAAATCCATTCACAATTAATTTCCATAAATCATTAGCCATTAATATTTTTTGTTTTCTTTGACCATACACCATAATTTATCCCATAAAAAATGTGTGATTACTATTAAATATTAATGTATATTCCAATCATGATAGAAACTCAAAGTAAAAATATAATACCCATAAATCTAATACCCAATACAATCTATAACCTTTGTCTTTGATATCACTTGTCATTTAAAAAATAGAAAACAAAAAAAACTATGGAGATTGGATAGGAAGGGACAACTCTTTAACTTGAAGAAAAAAATATATTTATACCATGAAATTTTTTAAAATTAACTTTTCTTGTTTTTGTGCATGCTCTCTTTGGAGTTGTTGTGTATGCTCTCTAGAGCTTTCACTATGTATGCTCTCTCTAGAGCTACTAGGTGTAATCAAATTTCTAGAGCTATTATTTCTATTGCATATACTTTCTTGAGCTATTATATCCACCCACTAGTAGTTAATTCCCCACCAAAATTCTTCTTAAAAATGACCCAAATCAATTCATAAAAAATGGGCCTTAAAAAAAAGAAATTTGGTGGATGTTGAAAGATGGGTTGTCTCTAAATCTAAGAGATCTTTGGCAAGAATAAAGCACATGTTAGAAATTTATTTTAGTGGCTCAAGTTATTTATTTGTAACAATTTAGGGGACACCATTGATGTCAAGGTGTTTGTTTATATGATAGTTCATATGATACAAGGTAGGTACAACAATTGCTCCTATTTTAAAATTTAAAATTTAGAATGGCTTAGAAAAACTATGATCTTCATTTTACTATTACCCAATATGAGAAGGGAAGCTAAAAATGAACAAATAAAGCTCACATTACCCCCAAGGCTTCATACTTTGAAGCCACTTATATGTAAATGTGGCATAGAGAAACCTTCATCACAATTGGTCATTAGAATAGATGTCCTCAACTTTAGACACCAATGTATGCACATCCCTCTGAGTTTGTGCCCCCTATTGATTTATTTTTATTTTTCATGTTAAAAATTTTAAATTAAAGAGAAAATTATGGAAAAAGTTACACCATGTTCAAGGCAAAGAAATAGCTTCCATTGATCAATTTATAATCCAATGTATTAGCCAAACATATTCTCGATTAAAATGGCAATGTCCATAACACCTTAAAAGATTTTGTCCAATAATAACACTTGGACATTGTTTGTTTTCTTATTATTAGTAAAAAATGATAAATTTCAATTATAAAAAACATTACAAATATTGGAACAGAATTTGAGAAAGAAAATTTGATGTTTTTGATTGATTGAGAAGAAAGATAAGAACAATACATTAACAAACACTTATTTTAAGAAATATAAAATCATATTTATTCTAAATTTCAATTAATTAATAAATATAATCAAATGTACATCTTAAATAATTTTTATTAAATCAAACGAAAAACAAGAATCTCAATCCTTAACAAAAACTGGTCGAAAGAAAACATAAAGACCCACATTGACTAGAAAAGAAAAACTATAGATTTAGAGTTCTACAATTTTGCTAATCTACATGGACAATTAAGAAAGTGAAAAACAGTGTCATATCTACACTTACTGGATATAGGCTCTCAATATTATAATATCATAAATTGTTACAATAAATCAACTAAAATGGAAGGATTAGATAAATGTCACAATAGATTCCATAAGTGCATCAATCATAAAAATTCTAGATCACCTCTCGTTTCCTCCTTTCGTAAAGATAAGAGGATTGCTTTTTCAACAGATATAGCAAGCAAGAGTACTTAGAAACACTGCCCTACCATTCAATCATAGAATGCAAACAGTCAGAGAAAACAATAAGAGATTCATTTTCATGGCACGTTACAAAAATAAATATCGATTGATGTTGGATTTCTAAATTTGAGAGCGTTCAACTACTAAATTAATTATCACAGGCATGCGTTATGGTAGATCATTAAACTGGCAGATATCTACTTGTCCATACAATTAAGACGAGTTACTAAAATAATAGATAGATTGCAGGACACGACTATTCTTAAAACATTCTCACGACCCAATTGCTCATCTTGCTCCATGATCGTTTGAAATATGAAAGCAAAGTCCTAACAAATGCATTAAGCCTCGTAGATTGGACATTAATGTTGGTTAGGTGTTAGTACAATAGCCCATTCCCTTGTTGAAACCTAACTCACAATAGCCCATTCCCTTGTTGAAACCTAACCCATCACATCATGCACACCAAAAAAATGTTAAAACATAAATCCTACGCCCCCTATAAATAAGTAAACCTGATCTGCAGTAGGCACTGATAGCTGAATTTAGAATGGATGGGCATTCGGCTATTCTTAGTTTTCTTTTAGGATTAATTCTGATTGCATTATCTGCACCAGCAGGAGATGCAACACAGAAACAACCGCTAGTTTCTGCCCTCTATGTGTTTGGAGACTCGACCATCGATCCTGGTAACAATAATGGTCTTGTCACTTTAGCCAAATCTAACTTCCCTCCATATGGAAGAGATTTCCCCAATGGCCGACCCACTGGCAGATTCACAAACGGGAGATTAGTTACTGACATCTTATGTAAATGTTAACGTCCTTTGGATTCTCCTTGAATAGTCGAAGTAGACTTTCTTTCATCCATTTGTTTTTTTAACATGTCTAATCTAACTTGTTTTCTAATGTCGTGAACTGCCTGACATAATATGTGTGTAGCTGCACTGGCCGGACTTCCAGATTTGCTGCCGGCATTTTTGGATCCTGAATTCCAAGGAGAAAAACTGCTGACAGGTGCCAGTTTTGGTTCGGCAGGTGCAGGATACGTTGACAGTACCGCACTAGCTTTGGTTGGCACAGCTCTTGTTTAATTACTTTTTTGATTACTTGTTTTCTAGTTGTTTGTTGTAGGCTACCTATTTTTTTAATTCAGAGTTCATGCGATTTTCTTTAATCAGTACATTTTAAATTTTTATTTGTTTAGATGGTTCATTTAAATAGCTGGGTCTTATTAGAGAAGCCACTGTAATTTCAGATGAGTCATCTAAGCAAGTCAGAACTTAGAATGTGCCGTTTAAGTCTGACTGTTTAAGTGTTTAGATGGACACTAATAGGTGAGTCCTACTAGATAAGCTAGTATAATTTCAAAATCTAAACAAATCAAAACTTAAAGTGTACTGTTTAAATCTGATCATTGATATACTTGTTTAATCTAATGATAATATCTTATTGTTATATTTACATCCAACACCAGTTTCTATAGAATAATATATACAGATATTTTCTGTGTTAGAAAAGGATTTGGTGATGAAAATTAGTTTAATCGAATTACATCTAATTTCCTTTGTTCTTTACTCTATTTTTCTCAGAGTCTATTGCCATAATTGAAATAGTTTATTAGTTTTGTTTGGTTTATAATAATGATAGGCAACTTATTTTTGTAAGCGTTCCACGTTGTTTTTGGTGTTTGCAGAATGTGATACCTCTGGAGAAACAAGTGGAGAATTTCAGACACTACCGAGCACAACTAGCGGAATATATTGGTCAGAAAAGGTCCAGCGATATCATATCAGAAGCAATGTTTTCTATCAGCATGGGAACAAATGACTTTGTGAATAACTATTATCTGAATCCTCTAACAAGAAAAAGATATAGCATAACACAGTTCCAGGATCTTCAGATACAGACTCTAAGCCGATTTATACAGGTTTAAGTGTTGTTTGAATGTATTAGAATTCTACTTCATGTGTAGCTTTCATGGTATAACAATTGAAATACACTTTGAACAGAATGTTTACAACGAGGGTGCAACTCAGCTTGTTATCATTGGGGTGCCGCCATTTGGTTGTTTGCCTTCACAAATTACTTTGTACAACTTGGTGGAAAATACATGCGTTGAGGAGCTGAATGAAGCTGCTAGGTCTTTCAATACAAAGATCATAGCCTTAGTAGAGAAGTCCAGGCTCAGTTTTCCCAATCTTTTAATTGGTTATTTGAATATATACGATATATTGTATGACATCGTTAAATCTCCCTCTAAATATGGTAATATTTTAACTTCCTTTCTACTCAACGCAATGACCTATGAAGCTTTCATGCCGGTCCCTTCTTAAATGAAGATGTTTGAATCTCACCAATGTCTTGTTGTAGGATTTGAAGAAGCTAGAAAGGGTTGTTGTGGATCAAGGCTGTTGGAGGCGGCAATATTGTGCAACCCAGGCACTCCAACATGTGCAGACGCATCCAAGTATGTATTTTGGGATAGCTTCCACCCCACAACTGCAGTTTATAGAATCATTGGCAACGACTTATTTCGGCAGGTTCTGAGGCTAATAATATAATGCTATTTGCATTGAAGAAAACATCCGATGTCCAACTTACTTATAATAAATGACCAAATGAATGCTTTCTATAAGCCTTTGGCATTCCGAAGGTTTACATGTGTTTGTACTTTTCAAGTTTCTAACACTTAATTCTCTGTTAGGATTAATTTTAGATTCGGTGTATTCCTGACCTGCAATGGTGAAATTGCTAGTTGCAAACAAAGAAACACTACTATAAAATAGTATTTATTTAAGGATGTAAAGGCCACTCTATAATGTGGTATAATCGTATCTTAGATAAATACAATGAGTCAAGTATGATAAAAAGGTATGTAATTGATAAAGTAAATAGGAAGGTTACGATATAAGTTGATGTTGGTAAATTTGATAGGTGTCTACAAATTACTTTTAAATTGTAAAGATCAAATTTGAAGGATATTTCTTATAGTTAATAAGTTCTTGTATTCATTGTTGTCGGATGGGATCATGTTCAAACATGTCTATGCCATGTATGTTTTTGTTATGTCTAATATGATTTTTCTATGGTGATTGTAACTCTATCATGATATCTAATTCACAATCAAAATGGTGTTAAAAAATATTTTTTCAAGTTTGTTGTGTTACTATTAAGATTTGACTCATGCCTTAGGGGAAAGGGTCCAATGGCTATTATAGCTAACTTTGTGCACCTTAACCTCATAAATGGTACAACGAATTGTTGTGATTCTTTTGAGTTTTGTTCGTATGTAATTTTTAAGAGCTTATACGTATTGTTTTGGATTTTGGGAATTTTTGATGAACATGCGAGGGTTCATTATGCATGTAAAGGTCAAAAAGTGGTCATTTGGAGATGACATCCAATACTATTCCCTATTGGTTCGATTACCATTCACTTTGACCACCACAAAAAATCATATTCCTAATCATATAAATGTGTAATTATATTTCATTTAAATTTCACCACTCACTTATAAATGTATAGAATTTACTTTTTAATGTTCAAAGTTCACAATAGCATTGTTAAATTTTCCTAATGCCACATCCACACTTTCCTTTGCTTGAACCTCAATCACCATTTATCCTAGTTAACTCCCACATTGGGTCCATGCATGGAATTATTTCTCATGATATTTTCATTTCCCTCCATCACTTTTGGTATTGTGTGACTCTCCTTCTATAGTAACCTTCACATGAGCTACTTGTTAGATTCTCTCCATGGTTGTAGGTAACATCAATATATCATTTCTCCTTTTATATTATAGACAATGGTAGTCGTGAATCTGGTTTTCTCCACTAATCCTATCTTTTTCGCATTATTCTATAAACCGTCAAGGGTTTCATTTCCATGATCCCATTTGATAAAATATATAATACATAACTCTTATAATTTTATGGTTTTCTTCCAAAACCCCCATTTGAATTCATGAAACTGTTTAATGAGGGGATGAAACATAAAAATGCGGGGCAACCCTAAGTTTAATATTCATGACATAGGGTGCATTCCATCACTTCTATAATTTCATTAGGATACAAATAAACAAGGTGCATAGATTGAATTTCAACCTCAAAGGTGAGTCAATCAGACTTGGATCTGATCCTTTTTGAGAATAGGAATCATTGGAAATGATTTGAAATGATTGGCTTAATTAAACTATGTGACCTAGAATATGATAAATATAATTTCCCAAAGATAAACAAATGGAAATATAACTCTATAAGTGGATCTAGAAAGTGCAGACTGATGTGTACCTGCCATCAAAAGTTGAATTTGAGTGTTGTAGTAGGTTAGGGTGTCTTTCTCAACTTTTGGGATCCTCTGGTGTTGGATCTGAGATTCTATTTTCCACTTGTCCCACTATCAGAATGTTGTCAGTAAATTATGTAATTGAGTTTCCGTCTCTTAAAAAGGCTGATAACAACAAATGCACCAATAGAAAATTTTCTTTCAAGATCCTTTCCAAACTTACAACCTACACATTCACAAAGAGGGAAAATATTGTGCCATATAGGGGCTTGCCTTAGTCAAACCCCGTGAGAGTGCTTCCACTTACACAATAGAAAATGTCAATGGATAAATGATAATTAAAAAGAAGGAATGATGAATGAACATAATGTTGCAATTCACCACCCTTCAATGGCTTCCATGAAGGATTGAAGTCATACAAATCACTTCATGGTCTTGGATCTTTCTTGATAGATTTTCTTGAATGATTGAATGCTTGGAGACCTACAACAATGTTAGCCTTCACAAGATAATAGTATGAACACACATAAAATTTTACATGATGTTGGATCTTGAGTTAATTACTATAAATGATTGATAATGCTTCTCTTGAATGCTCTTGACAATAATGTTTTCTCTTGAAGTTCACCTCTATCTTGTTAGATTTTAAATTATAAAATAACTAGGTATTTATAGGTGTTTATCTAATTTCTCAAAAAATAGATTCCAAAAGCTGACACTTCATATTTGAATTTTGGATATTAAAATACTACCAACAACATATTTAAATTTGGGTCCTGGCTAAGAAGGGAGACCCAATCACCCATGGGCGACTGGGTCCTTGCCAAATTTCTAGGACACTCAAATTCGAGGATAATTTAATGATTAGATGCACTTTTTTAATGCTTGTCCCCTTCGAAAAATGGTAAAAATTAGGTTTTGGAATGCATAATTTTGAAAATTAGAATCTTAATTATGTACAATAAATTAGGGGGCCAAAACATAATGTGAAATTATAAATGTATACAATTTTCTATACTACATTTAGTCCCCAATTTAGTGAGATTATGAAATTATGCTCAAAATCAAACTAAAGTAGAGAAAGATGTGTAAAGAGAGGTTTAATTGTCCAAATATTAGAGAGATAGGATGACTAGGGATCAAGGGAGGTGATCAAGCCCCCAAAATCCAAGATCGCATGGCAAACCAACATAAGCACAAAGGAACACACATGTATGATATGCAACAAGATACGATAGAAATAAATACAATGTATAAACAAATGCAAGGAAAAGGAAAAAAAGGGTATGGGCTAACAAGTTGTATTATGCTAGTGGCCATACAAACAAGAAGACACACAGGCTAGTGAGGACCTTTTTTCAATAGGTGAGCTCCCAGAACAAGTAGCAAAATGAGAAACACACACTAGGTCTACAAGGTGTGCCCATACACATATCAAGAGTTATACTTCCTGATAACCTTGATAAAGTGCTACAAAAATGATCAAAATGCTATACCAATGCTATACTAAGTTCAACCTCTATGAATAAAGTGAAGCCAAGAAAGTTTCAAATGCCAAATGTCAACATACCACTAAGTTGAACCTCTATGAACAAAGTGAAGAAAAAATAATGCCAATGTATGCCCCCACTTTAAATAAATTGCAAAACACCATGTTGTGAGAAATTACTGTAAAGTAGAAAAATAACAAATATCATGTAAGAAAATATCACAAGAGCTTATAATTTGGAAAGTCCTATGCCAAAGATATGTTTCTAAATAAACTACATCATGATAAGAGGTTGCCCGCAAATACAATGTGACAAATAACATGGAATGGTACATGGAGGGGTCCATGAATCTAGGGTTAGTGTACGTCTTTTCTATAGTAATAATAGAGATCAAAATTGACACTAGTAGATCGTGGATAAAACAAGCCAATTTAAACATAGCTGTAGTTGTTGAGGTTCAAGTTTGGTTGAATGGAATTGTGGAAAGAAAAGTGAAAGCACACGTAGCCGTCGAAGATAAAGGAAGAAATTGTTGTATTGAAATCATTGTCAAATTCAAAAGGTAAAGTGAGTTTTATTTATTTGTTTCAATGGGTAAATTTGGTAAAAGAGAGAAGAAAGAAAGAGATAGTTTAGAAGAACTCAAAGAACTTCAGAAATTTAGTCACCAAGTTTCAATAGAAAAAAGTGGACTTTTGATAAAAAAATATGATCTTGAAATTGAATTGTATGAAGCTAAGAAGAAGAATGAAGATTTACATGAAAAGTTAAAGTTGTTAGAAGAAGAAAATTGTTTACAAAAGATGGAAATATCAAAACTGAAAGAAGATAATGAATGTTTAAAATCAAAGCCATTAGTATGTGATATTGTGCAATTGATAATCAATTGGTTTATGTGATATAGTTGAAGTTGTTCTTGATGAAGAATATAAAGATGAACATAAAAGTGTGTTTGAATCTACAATTTTGATAGTTATAATGAGAATAATGTTGGTTTGAAAATCAGGAAGAGAATGGGTTATAAAGGTCAAGGATTAGGTAAGCATGAGGAAGGAATGAAAGAGCCAATTGAACTAGTTATGAGGCCAAAGTATGAATTTATCAAATATGTAACAGGTGCAAGTATTTCAGGTTCAAGAAAATTTGTTCAAGGAGTGCATTGTGTTCAGTGTTCACATTGTAACAGGAAAGGGCATACAAAAGATATATGTTAGGATCTACATCCTTGTACCAAATGTGGATTGAGAAATCATTGTGAAAGAATCTGTTGGAAAAAAGAGAAGAAAAATACAGGATTTATGCAAATGAATTGTCGATGGAGTTATGAATTGAATTGGCGAAATATTATAGGTATGTTAAAAAACTTGTTCAAGTATAGATATTCTTGTTCAAGTATAGATATTCATATGTCAAAGATGAAATAAATCAAGAGATGTTTGTTGGTCTAGTAAGACATCATGGAAAATGGAAAGCTACAAATAGCGAGTTTGTAGGAAAAAGGACTTCCATATTTGAAGTTTTGAAGATTTGAAAAACAAATTTTGAATGACTATCGCAACAGTGGGATGAGTTTGTTAGAGTTAGAGAAATTTTGAAAGTATCCATAGATCTTGAAGGTATCAGGAAAGAAAAGGATTTGAGTAAGTTAGCTGACTTGAAAACAAAAGGGTAAATGCTAAAGCATGTGTGGTCGAAATTAAGGGGGAGTGTTGGGATATGTAATTTCTCTCACAAACTAGAAACATTAAATAAAGCACAAATAATTAAATGTAATGTTCTAGAATGATGTTTGAGATATAGATAAGAATTGGAAAAATATTAAATATTTGTAAGTCAGCCTATAATCTATTCATGTCGGCCTATGATCTAGAAAGATCCTTGTAATAGTTAAAGACCTCTATAAAAGAGGTAGATGTAATTGCTTATGTATCATATTAGATCAAAGTATAACATGATCAAGTGATTATGGGAATGCACTAGCATTCGTTATATGGTTTTGTAATCATGTTATGAAGTAATAACAATGAAGTGCAACAACACATTGGCGATTACATGTAACTTATATGTTTGATGTGTTAATATTTTTGTGTGTTGACTTATTATATCTCTATCCACCCCATCACTTTCCTTTGATTTGTTATAGCTCCATCCACCCCATCACTTGGAATAATTTGAGGCTTTAGATTTGCAACAAACTAGCACTTGGAATATGCCCCTTCTTTGCAATAAAAATTTTCTTTTCCTTTTTACATTTAAATCCCATAAAAAAAAATTACCTACAGGTAAAAGTTCATTAACTACCTTATTTTCAGTAGCACGTGAAAAAATTCCACCTTCAAGCAGTTACCCATCCTATTAGCAAGTAATCATAGGAAGTTACCCAAGCATTTTAACCCCTAGATCTTCTTTGTTCACTCTACAATCAGTTTGAAATTTTGATGCAAGAGGATCTAGGGGGATTGAGAAATCTTACATCACAAAAAATATTTCCATTTTGAATCTTTGATTTTGTTTGGTTTTCAATAAGCTATAGGTACACCTTCTAGCACCAAATTCAACATAGTGAGATTTTTATTTAATAATACATTTTGTTGGGATTTTATTTGTATTGATGTAAATATCATGACAAGGTCTAAGGTTTTGGGGGGCATTTATTTTAAATTTCAAATTCTTTTTGTAAATTTAACACCCAAAGATTGTAAAGGGTGAATTTAAAAATGTGAATGCTAGATTTAAGAAAAAAAATGCAATGCCCAAGTCTTGGATATTACAAATACATGCCTCATGGGCTCCCTAGGAATTTTTGAAGGCCCTTTCTTGTTGCACATTCATTTTTGGGCACCAGATTGAGGAGTGGAGAAAACATTATGAGTTTCTACAACATAGTTCCAATGCCTAAAAATGAGTTTATTTTGGAGGATTTGGCTTGAATTTTAGTATATTGATTCTGGTAGGAAAAATATAGTGAGCATCTATTTCTATAGCTGAATATGGGAGCTTTCATTATACAAGTTTTTAGACGAAAATACTTTCATTTTCAAATTCAAATTATTTTTCAAAAAGTGGTCTATTGTTAGAAATCAACTTTCGCCTAATGGTGTAATTACAACTCTTGATAGTTCTTGATATTTCCTTATTAACTCCTGACGAGTCTTCTTCTTCTCATAGTCTTCTCTTCTATTTTATGCGACTATATAGGCGGTGACATTTGTGGCAACACTTTTCATGTTTATATTTTTGGGGGCATTTAATATTTTAAAGTCTATTTAATATATTTTTTTGTATTCAAATGTAAAGTTAATTCTTTTTTCTTTGATGTGAAAAGCAAGTAACTTATGACATTTATTTTTGGTTGAAAAGGTTTTTTCCCTTGACGTGATTATCAAGTTACCAAAAAGAGATGTAATTAATGACTTTTATTTCTCACCCTTTTTGCTTGCTAGAAAAGCTTTCTCCGTAGGTTTTTATGAAAAATGTATTTAATATTTTAGTAGTGTGTAGAAGAAGAAGAGTGGTGAAAAAGTTTTTTGTAAGAATGCTCTGCCGTAGCAAGTTTGAGTTGTAGCTTTGTTGAATAAAAAATATTTTGAATGAATTGATACAACATCCATCTTGTTGGATTTATTTTATGTGATCTAAATTTTTGTTTAGTTATATTCAGTGAAAGAATTTTTAGTTAAGTTTTTAGTTTCTGTTATCTCCTTTGCCTCTGGCCAACATTATCTATTAGAGCCAAAGAAGCCTTTATTTTTCTATTCCGATTGAAGCCATGGCCTCCACTTTTGGTGTATCCTTGCCTAGTCTGCAAACCCCTATTTTTACAGGAAATAATTATGAGTATTGGTCTTTAACCATGAAAGCCCTATTTCAATCTCAAGATGTTTGGGAAATTGTTGAGAATGGTTATGTGGAACCAACAGACCATGCAACATACAATGCACTCACACAAGTTGAGAAATATGCCTTGAAAGAACAGAGGAAGAAGGATGGGAAAGCATTATTCTATATCCACCAAGCAATGCATGAGAGCATACTCCCAAGAGTAGCAACATCGAAACAAGCCAAGGAGGCATGGGATACACTTCAACTTGCTTACCAAGGTATGGACAAAGTAAAGGCTGCTAAGTTACAACTTCTTAGAAGAGAGTTTGAAAATTTATCAGTGAAAAACTCATAGTCAGTAGACTCCTTCTTTACTCATGTTGTTGGCTTAACTAATCAAATTAAATCACATGGAGAAGTTATAGAGGACAGGAAAATTGTTGAGAAAGTTCTTAAAATCCTCCCCACTAAATTTGATAATCTTGTTGTGACTTTGGAGGAAACTAAAGATTTGAGTCAGTTTAGTGTTGATGAGCTTCATGCTTATCTTATTAATCATGAATCTAGACTAAATAGGTCAAACATGTCATTGGAAAATTATTTTTCATCTCAATCATCTATAACTATGGAAGAGGACAACAAAGATCCAGTCCTAGAGGCAGAGGGAGAAATTCACCTAGAGGTGGACATAATAACAACTTTACAAATAGTGCTGGAAGAGCTCAAAATTAAAATTTTAGAGGTCAAAATCAAAATTTCAGTCACCCAAGTGGCCAAAGATTGGATAAATCACTTGTTAAATGTCATTATTGTAAGAAGTTTAGACATTATGCTAATGAATGCAAGAAAAAATAGTATGATCAACATAAGCAAGGTCAAAATCAGTCAAGTAGTAGTACTCAAACAAGCACTATGTTCATTGCATACACTAAAACCACTGAAGCAATTTCTACTAACTCTCCCATTGAATGTAATGTTGTCCAAGAAAGTCCAAGTGAGATATGGTACCTAGATTCTAGGTGTAGTAATCACGTGACTGATAATACAAATTTGTTTTCTAGTTTAGATAAATCAGTTCAAACTAAAGTCACACTTAGCAATGACAACAAGGTCACAATTTTAGGCAAAGGAACAGTTGATATTCTAACCAAAGAGGGGGAGCAAAAAAACATGCCTGATGTATACTATGTTGCTGGCCTAAAACATAATTTAATGACCATTGGTCGATTGGTACAAAAGGGATTTAGAGTGTATTTGGAAAACAATGAGTGTGTGCTTTTGGATAGATTTCCAAGAAATCTGCTTATTGCCAGAGTGCAAATGACTAGCAACTGTATATTTCCCTTGAGAATAAGGCCAGTTATGAAGGAAAAAACAACCAAATTTTTTCATGATACAAAAAATATTAATTTTGGAACAACATTTAAGGCAGAAAATACAAGTCACACAAAAACTGAAACACCATTTTGAAATCAGTTGTATTAGATGAGTCTTGGTTATGGCATTTTAGATTTGGAAATTTGAATTTTGGAGGGCTGAAGCTATTACACAGGAAGAACATGGTGAAAGACTTTCCATTAATTGAAAAACCAGAAAGAATTTGTGAGGGTTGCATCTTGGGTAAACAACATAGGGAGTCTTTTCTGATTGGAAAATCACATATAGAGCAAGAGCACCACTTGAGATTGTGCATTCATATATTTGTGGAAAAATGCAAACACCATCCATAGGAGGCTGCACTTATTTTATTACCTTCATTGATGATTTCACACGAAAAGCTTGGGTCTATTTTCTAAAACATAAATATGATGCATTTTCTTATTTTCAGTAGTTCAAGGCACTTGTGGAGAAGCAGAGTGGCCATTATATCAAGGTTTTAAGGACAGATAAAGGTGGAGAATATTTATCTAATGATTTTATGAATTTTTGTAAATCACATGGCATACACAAGCAATTTATAGGCCGTTGTACACCTCAGCAAAATGGTGTGGCAGAGAGGAAGAACCAAACCATTATGGAGATGGCTCGTAGTATGCTAGTAGCCAAAAATCTACCTAATGAATATTGGGCTGAGGCAGTGGCAACTATTGTTTATATCATGAATAGTTGTCCAACGAAAAGTGTGAAAAATAAGATACCTCAAGAAGCTTGGACAAGTATGAAGCATAGTGTTTCTCATCTTAAGGTATTTGGTTGTGTTGCATATGCACATGTTCCTGATGAGTTGAGGAAGAAGTTAGATAATAAAGAATAAAAATATATATTTGTTGGCTATTCTAAAGATATAAAGGCATACAAGTTGTTTAATCTTATCACTAGGAAGGTTGTAATCAGTTGTGATGTTTAATTTGTTGAAAATGAAGCATGGGATGGAAGTATAGAGAAGAGTGTAAATATTAGTACAACTACTGTTCCTCATGATGATATGGCAGATGAAGTGATTCCAACAACAACTACAACTCCAACAACAACTCCTTCCACTCTTGGAACAACACCACATGTAGTAGCTCAAGCTACACCTTCATTCACACCAATAGTACAACAGATTCCATAGTCAATTACAACAGTACCTACATTAGCTGGTATCCTTGGAGCAACTCCATCTAACACTCCAAATAGTTCTACATCTTCGGATCCAACATTAGCAAGTATGCTACCACGAAAAACAAGGAGTTTGAGTGAGTTGTATAATGATACAACAAATTCATTTTCAGATTTTGCTTTATTTTCTCAAGTTGATGATCCATTAACATTTGAAGAAGCTATTGGGGAAGATAAATGGGCACAAGCCATGGATGAAGAGATTGAATCTATTGAAAAGAACCAAACATGGGAGTTGGTTGATCTGCTTGAAGGAAAAGATGCAATAAGTGTGAAATGGATTTGTAAGGCTAAACAAGATGATGATGGAAAAGTTCAAAAACATAAAGCAAGGCTAGTTGCAAGGGGTTTTAGTCAATAGCCTGGAATAGATTTCAATGAAACATTTTCTCTTGTAGCATGGATGAACATTAATTAGAACAATATTGGCTATTGTTGCTCACAATAAATGGGCTGTGTACCAAATGGATGTAAAATCAACATTTTTAAATGGATATCTAGATGAAGTGTATGTGAAATAGCCAAAAGGCTATGAGATATCAAGTCATGAAAATAAGGTTTATAGGCTAAAGAAATCACTTTATGGATTAAAGCAAACTTCTAGAGCTTGGTACAACTGTATTGATTCTTATCTTATTCAAGATGGATTCCAAAGAAGCAGCTGTGAGCCAAATTTATACATTAAAGTAAACAAGCAAGGTAGAATTTTAATTGTTTGGTTGTATGTACATGATCTAATCTTTACTGGTGATCTTAGCATAGATGTTTTCAAAATAACAATGAAGAGTGAATTTGAAATGACTGAATTGGGACTTACGAAGTATTTTTTGGGCATTGAAGTCCATCAATCTAATGCTGGTATATTTATTTCTCAATCCAAATATGCAAATGAAATTTTGAAGAGATTCAATATGGTTAAGTACAAGGAAGCCCCAACACCAGTCATGATGGGATTGAAGTTAAGCAAAGAGGATGATGGACCATGTGTGGATCCTACATTGTTCAAAAGGTTGGTAGGAAGTCTTATGTATTTGACAACCACAAGGCCTAATACTATGTATGGTGTAAGTCTAATTTTAAGGTTTATGGAGTCCCCAAAAGAGTCTCATTGGTAGGAAGGTAAAAGAATATTGAGGTATGTGAGTGATACAAAAGACTTTGGTATATTGTATTCCACTTAAGATGATTTTAAACTTGTTGGTTACACAAATAACGATTGTGGGGGCAATATAGATGATAGGAAAAACACATATGGGTACATTTTTCATCTTGGTACAGGTGTTGTTTCATGGGCTTCATAGAAAGAACCTATTGTGACTCTACCATCAGCTAAAGCTGAGTATGTGGCAGCTACTAGTGTAGCTTGTCAAGCTATTTGGATGCGCAGGTTGTTGAAAAATTTAGTGCAAGACTAGAAGGAAGCCACTACAATATTTTGTGTTAACAATTCTGCGATTGCTTTGTCTAAAAATCATGTTTTTAATAACAGAACTAAGCATATAAATACCAGGTATCATTTCATTAGAGAGCTTGTCAACAATAAGGAGATTTATTTAGAATTTTGTAAGTTTAAAGTTCAGTTTGCATATATTTTTACAAAACCATTGGTGAAGGAGACATTTCAGTTTTTACGATGTTGTTTAGGAATTCTTGATCATGCAAATATACTCAGTTGAAGTTTGATGCAGTTTTTGCTCATCCTCAGTAGTTGTAATTAAGGGGGAGTGTTAGAAATCAACTTTCTCCTGACGGTGTAATTACAACTCCTGATAGCTCCTGATATTGCCTTATCACCAAGTCTCCTTCTCTCCCTGCCTCTCTGCTGCCACATGTCTCTTCATGCCTACATGTGCACCACATTTCCATGTCTCTGGCCCATGCTTAAAATACTAAAATGAATATTCTTCTGCCTCATGTTTTTCTGCACCTATTTTATTTCTGATGTTGCCTTTTCCTGTGATTTACTACAAAAATGCAATTTGACTTTGTCTGTTTTTCTCCTAGGCTCATACTACTTGAATATTCATGAGAGATATAACAAGTTTCTGCACAGCCTGAGTTCTGTTGAACCAAACATTTGGAAATGAACACACACTAATCTGTTTATCTTATTCTGATAGATCTAATTTCTGCCCACCATGTTCTACAAAACAAATCTCTGTATTAAGCTCTTGAAGCCTTTGCCTCCTAGCTACTTTCAAGCCACCTAAAACCACCATGCCTGGGCCATTCCCATGTTTGAAATCTATTCTCAAGCTACTAGCGATTCAAGCCCCAGTACTTATATCTACCCCTGAGTTTGAAGTCTTGATTTTCGTTGTGCACCATATTTTTCCAAACAATTAACGTGGTAATCACTCCTCTGCATGTGCATGCTGCCTGCAATTATTACATTCTTTCACACATCCAGTATGATTTTCCTGCACAAACTTGTAATAACCACACACTTAACTTTGAAATCTACCCATTTCATCTTATATTTTAAGTTTGAAAACTCCACTTCTATGCCTCCATCCGTGATCTTTGAAATACTTAGAAATAATGCCAAGAACATCTGTGGGTCATTTTCAATTTCGCAAAGGTGTTTTCAGCACTATTGGCTACTAAGAAAAACTATTTTTTTTCTTTTCAAAATCATAGCCAAGGTGTGGGAAATGGTTGGGGTAGTCTTTGGGAATTGAAAACCATAGTTCGCAACTTGTAGAAGGCTTCAAAAATCAGCCCAGAAGGTTTACATGTGAATACTCTTCATTTTAGCGTTATTCTAAAGCATATTCCAGGTGTAAAACAAGGAAAAACCACTTAAAATGGAGTTTGAAATGTTGTAGATCATTTTCAGTTGCTATGGCACTCAAAACACAATCAAAACACTATTAAAATTGTTGCCCAAGCATTTGAATTGGTTGCTAGGCGATTTCATACCATGGAACAACAATTATTTATTTTTACATGCTTGAAACGGTCTTCAGACCTCTGCCTACGTGATGAACTTTCAGAGCAGCCTGCATCGAAGCTTGTTGCAGGTTGTAGAATGATAAAAAGCCATAGAAATGGTGTTGGAGTGTAAGGAGAAGGCAACAAACCAAAAACACTGAAATGCACATGAAAAAGGGAAGGAAGTTTGGCACCAAACATGGTCCAAGTCAGCAGTTAGAATGACCAATAATATTCCATTGCAAGTCTTTAAGCCATCACAATTATGGCTTGGCCTTTCCTTTGCAAACTTGCGATGGGAGAATGGCTCATCACAACGTACCCTTCTACTTCTCTACTCAACAACAACGATGGGCACAAGCCATGCAATGAAAAAAGAGCCTTGTTTCGGTCAAATAAAACCAATGTTTCAACGTTAACGCTGCCCCCTCATTAATTTGATTAAACAATGCATCACAAAGTTTAATCTACTTCCCTCTTTATGCATTGTTCCATTGAGGAGGTAATTAAACATTTGAGAAAATTATCTTGGCCCCACCTAACATATTTAACAAATTAAAATGCTTTAAATATTTACAAATTTAAAGAACATAGTGAATTAACAGTTGAATTTTTCTGTAGGCTAAACAACAGTATCGATACCGTAGGTGCATGTGATTTTCGGAGCTGAGAAAATTTGAGGATAATTTATTTTTTATATTAGTCCTTGTATTTTCATTTGCACATGTACATTAAATCAATTTTCAAGACTTATTTTGTAAACTAGATGTTTTGGAAGGAAGTTTAACCAAAAAAATGTTTTAACCCCAAACTTATCTAATAACTATGAAAAAGGATCTATAGGCTATTGATGGAAAATGAACAACAAAATGAACAACTGACTTTTCGTTAGAATGGAGAAAATCAAACTTTTTTATGGGACCTTATGGACCCACTTAAAAATGATGACACATTAATTTTTTTTTCAAAAACTTCTACCAACCAAATTTTCATGGTGACTCATGGATTGGGAAATCTTAATTCTAGAAGAACAAGGTGGACTAGTTGCCACAAGGCCTAAAATCAAGGTTCAATCACCAAATGAAAGGTCATCAAGTACTAGAAATGAAGGAAATTTCTAGGTGCTAATTCCTAGGACTTCATATCTAGGGGGGCATTTAAAATAAAATCGTTCCATCAACTATCTATTTAGGAAGGTAGATTTCACATCTGTTTGGTACACCTTCCACTTGTGTGGGGCTATTATTGCTAAGAATGCTCACATGGTTTCCATCCTTGCTATGGGAGCATATGTCTCATCATAATGTCTTGTAAGATATTATTTGTATCATTTTTATGAGTAGCCTTACTTTATTCCTTTTCATTTTTCCTTCAAAATTGCTCTTGGTCTTATAGACTCACTTAACTCCAATCAATTGTTTACTTGTAGGTAAATTAGTTAGCTCCTATTCCCTAATTATTTTTATTGCATTTCTCTCCTCATCCATGATCTCACACTATTTCTCTTCTTTAATAGCTTCTTAAAATCTACTAGTTCACTATGAGAAAATGATGTAAAAATCATATTTCCATCAAATTCATCACACCTTTCATTTTCATAAATCTCCCTCAATTTTTTAAATATTTCTTAGTACAAATGAAGCAAGTATTGGGTCTAAATTCTAACTGCTAGAGCTTCTTGATTATTAAGTATGTCTCTAAAATTTACTAGTGGACTCTAAAGCTATTGTAGATTATCTTTTGATTTGAGAGCTAGGATCCGTATCTACTATATAGGTGATCTCCAAAGCTATCTATTAGGCTCCAAATTTGTTGTAGATGCACCTTTCTTCTCTTTCTTTCCTTCTTCATTATCTATGAGTACTATTACTGAGATAATTGGGGATGTGTTTACTATAATGTTTTATGATTCATTTTCTATGAATTCAACATTGCTAATTACAAGTTTCCTGGTGATAGGTTATATAATTTGTATACCTAGGATTATTTTTTGTAGCCTATGAAGATGAAATTTTATCCTCTATCATCCAATTCTTTCCTTTTCTATTTTGCATAAATGCATATGCCATGCAACCAAAAGAATTGAGGTGCTCCACATTCCATTTTAATTTTATCCACATTTATTATGGAATATTATCACACATTCCCCTTGTGATACAATTATTTAGTAGGTACATACTAGTACTGTAATAGCCTCACTCTAGTATACATTTGAAAACCCCTTGGTATTCAACATGCTTCTCACCATCTCCATGATGGCTAGTTTTTTCTCTCTACTAATCCATTTTTTTGTGGTGTATATCTAGTTTCAAATACTCTTTTAATGCCTTCATTCCTTTAGAAATTTAAAAACTATTTAGAGGCATACTCTCCTCCTCTATTTAATTTGAGGACCTTGATAAAGTTTCCACATTTCCTCTCGCCCGGGGGATTAAACTCTTTGAACTTCTCAAAATATTTAGATTTTTGATTCATGAATTAGACCCATGTCTTTCTACTATAGTCATAAATAAAGGTCATAAATATTGTTTTTTTTCCTAGGCTAAGAGTTTGCATGGGCTACATAAGTTTTAATGCATCAAATCTAATGGTTTTTTTCTCTCCTAGAGCTCATTGATTGATAGGGTTTTCTATACTATTTTCCTAAAATACTTCACATTTTCTATTAGGCTCTAATATGGTTGGTAATCCACTAAATATATCCTTTTTGGATAAAATATTAAGTCCAAAATAACTTGAATGTACATACCTTAAGTACTAGATCTTGGAGGGGTCTTTGATGACCATCTTGAAGGTTTCCTATTATGGTATTATTATACTCTTCATGTGTTTAGGAGGAGTAGCTACAAATTTTCTAAGAAATAAATTTTGTATATGTAGAGAAAGTATTCAATTATTTATCATTTGGACTGCCCAAATTTTATCCTTTCTCCTTTTTATTTGCCAAATATGATGCACTTCCTATTTTTCATCAAGACTTTGTAACCTTTTGGACTAGCTATCCAAAATTTGGGAGATTATGTTTCATATTCGAGAAATGATAAAAATTATCAATATATTTTGTAACCATTCTTGGTGTGGATCATTACATACCCTCTATCAACTACTAAAACCATTTTATTGTTTCGTATTTTGTTCTTAGACTAGGCATTCTTATATTGATGAACAAAATAAGTTTTCACTTCCACTTATGTGGTTGTTGTATCCACTACTTAGGTATCAAACTTTAGTGTTTTTTTTTGCTCAATAATGTTGCACAAGATAAACAATTTTGAATGCTAAGGTTCGACCTCCTCCTTAACCGCATTTTTACTTTGTTTTGATTGGTAATGTTTCCTTTTTTTAGCATTTTTTGTTAAATGGCCATACTTGTGGCAATAATAATATTAAACATTACTTTTTATCGTACCTTTTTTTTGAACTACTACTATTTCTTATATTTAAAGTCTAAGTGTGAGTTTCTTGCTATCCCTTATTTTCTTGTTATTTTTGAGTTGTATTTTTTAGAGTTACTTATCCATCTTCCTTTGTAGTTTGTTTTTCAGGTATTTCTTCCTCTCTTCCTACCTCTTATATTAGCTTGATAATTGAATACTTTCTCTATGGGATAAATGAAATAATTTCTTCATTGCTACTCATGGGTTAGAAGTATATCCATTAACTTAATTAACAATAGATCATTAAAATTTTATATTACAATTACTAGAAGGTCAAATCATATAGGTATAATCTTAAATATTTTTTATTTATTTTCTAATATTTAATATCTTCATCATTAATGTTTAGTTGATTTGTTAGACTAGAAACTCCTAAATGGAAGTTCAAATTCTCTTCTAAGAAAATATGCTTTGATTAATTTACTTTGTCACTCCCTTTGTAAGAGTTTTGAAGAATCCCCCTTGTCTCCTTTGAGTAGTTGTTGCTATTCTAGGGAAGATGAATTCTCCCATTACTACTTTAATAATTCTTAAGGATTTTGCATCCTTCCTCTTTATATTTTTTAACTTGGCATTTTGAGAATTTATTAGGGCTGCATATGTTGCTAGATTCATAACATTAGCAAATCCATTCAAAATTAACTTTTATAAATCATTAGCCATTAATATTTTTTTTATTTTCTTTGACCATACATCATAATTTATCCCATCAAATATGGGTGATTACTATTAAATATTAATGTATATTCCAACCATGATAGAAACTCAAAGTAAAAATCTAATACCCAAAAATATAATGCCCAATACAATCTATAACCTTGTTCTTTGATATCACTTGTTAAAAGAAATAGCAAACAATTAAAACTATGGAGACTACAGGAAGGGACAACTCTTTAACTTAGAGAAAAAAATATATATTTATACCATGAATGACCTTTATAAATAGAATACAAAAATTTCTAATTTTTTTTTTTCTTGTTGTTGTGCATGCTCTCTCTAGAGTTGTTGTGTATGCTCTCTAGAGCTTTCACTATGCATGCTCTCTCTAGAGCTACTAGGTTTAATCAAATTTCTAGAGCTATTATTTCTATTGCGTATACTTTCTTGAGCTATTATTATGTTCTTCTCTATAGTTATTACTATTGTGATTTAACTTGTTTATGTTGTTCTGTCTTTATATAAAACTTATTTATTTTTTCATTCTTTTTCTTACCAATTTTGATTTCCACCCACTAGTAGTTAATTCTCCACCAAAATTCTTGTTAAAAAATGACCCAAATTAAGGAATAACAATTGGGCCTTAAAAAATAAATGAAATTTGGTGGATGTTGCAAGATGGGGGGTGTCTCAAAATCTAAGAGATCTTGGGAAAGAATAAAGCACATGTTAGAAATTTATTTTAGTGACTCAAGTTCTTTATTTTTGAAAATTTAGGGGACACCATTGATGCCAAGGTGTTTGTTTATATGATATTTCATATGATACAAGGTAGGTACAACAATTGCTCCTATTTTAAAATTTATAATCTAGAATGAATTACAAAAACTAGGATCTTCATTATACTATTACCCAATATGAGAAGGGAAGCCATAAATGAACAAATAAAAATCAAATTACCCCCAAGGCTTCATATCTTGAAGCCACTTATGTGTAAATGTGGCATAGACAAACCTTCATCACAATTGGTCATTAGAATAGATTTCCTCAATTTTAGACACCTATGTATGTGTCCTTTTGAGTTTGTGTCCCCTATTGATTTATTCTTATTTTTCATGTTAAAATTTTTAAATTAAGGAGACAAAATTAAGGAAAAAATTACACCATGTTTAATGCAAAGAAATAGCTTCCACTGATCAATTTATAATCCAATGTATTAGCCAAACATATTCTTGATTAAAATGGCAATATCCATGCCACCTCAAAATATTTTGACTAATAATAACACATGGACATTGTTTTTTTTATTTTTATTATTAGTAAAAAATGATAAGTTTCAATTATAAAAATATGAAAAATATTGGAACAAAATTTGATGAAGAAAATTTGATGTTTTTGATTGATTGATAAGAAAGATAAGAACAATACATTAACAAACACTTATTTAAAAAAATATAAAATCATATTATATTCTAAATTTCAATTAATTAATAAATACAATCAATATACATTTTAATTTTTTTTATTATATTTAGTGGGAAGCAAAAATTTCAACCCTTAACAAAAAAAAATGTTCGAAAACAAACCAAAAGAAACCCACACTGACTTTTAAAAAAATAATTAGCTGATAGGCTATTCTGCGTGGGGAATCCCACCGGATTCGTCTGATGTCCGATTTTCCGCTGTCGGTTGTGGGTGCTCCGATGTTCCGTGCGCATTCATTTCAACCACAGACGATAGAAGTGAGGCCCTGTACTGTGCACGGTGGGGTAGGTATGTCAAGGATGGTCAAAGGGCATGGCACGCCTGTCCACCGACCATGTTGTACTGGCTATGAGGAGCAGAAAAATGACATGGAAAAAGATATGGCGCGCAGAGGAAGATGGACGCACAGTCTCAGCCAGTTTGAGAGATGTTTTCATTAGAACGTGAGTAATTTCCACCTGAGAGAGGTCACGCTGAGATGAAGAAATCGAGAGAGCTTCAGACCAAACTAGCGAGGCTGAAGAAGTGCACATGGTCTGAGTAGGAAAGGTCAGACTCCCTAAACAGGAAGGAGAGAAACTGATGTGACCACGGTGAAGCATGGAATCCACCCGAGAGAGGCCAAGCTGAGACGTACGCTTGGAGAGAACAAGAGGTAATTGATTCGCAGCAGAAGGGGAACACCTGGACCGAGGAGGAGAGCCCAAACTAACCGCGCAAGAAATAGAGCCTGGCGATGAAGAAAAAACCTTAACAGAGTGAAGAGGAGTGTTGAGCCGTAACCCCAAAATATGCTTGCCAGGGGAGTCGAGAGGTGGAAGAGGAGAGGAGGAGGGAGTAGGCAGAGGAGGAGGAGGAGGGGAAGAATCACGCAGAGGGGAAACAATGGGAAGGGGATGGATACAAAAGATTGCTTGCTCGCATGATAACACAGTAAGTGTAATCAATGGCTTAATCATTTTTTAAAATCAGCTGACATTTTCCTGTGTTTAAAGCATGTGCCCTTGTACCAATTTTTAAATTAGTAACAGGGCAATAACTATATCTAGCATGACTTCAGTAAGCAATATTGCAATGTTATCTTACACATGAATGTTCATAAACAGTTGGATGGAAGTGATTTTCAAGGATCTATCTGTAGCTCAGTCAGACTCAGATTCTATGACATGATAAAGATAGGTTCTGCCACAAGATCCTTGGTGTCATTATATGGTTACATGAAAAATTTAAAAACTTGACTTCATCCCAGCCCTCCAGATTGTTCTCCATGCAACATCAGTTTTCAATGCATAGTTGATAGTAGTACAATAGTTGCAACTGTAAGAGAGAGTAAAAAAGTGTTGAAAACCCTTGGTTTCCAAGAATATGGCAAAATGGTCATCAAAGAGCTCCGCTCTATACTCGATAAGAAACTATTCATAGAACAACTTACATACTAACCCCATGAACAACATTCCTTAACAACCCAATTGATTGATACAGTTGTTTACAAATCCAAATCAGATGCCTTGTCATCTCTTTGCAAGCAATCTCTACTTAATCGCAATGCTTAAATGTAGCTAGTTCAGAGAATTGGTGATGCCAATATGGCATGTGTCAGCAACTAAAGGCAGACAGCGTGCAATTTTCATTCTTTCTCCCAGAAGAAAACGGCCTTATAGGGTCTCATTTATAATTTTTCTTTCTAATATTTCAATATTGCAGAGGCCCAAACATGGACTGCAGCAACATAGTAAATAAATTTAATGTTTTGTAGTTTTAAAAGTAGAAAAACACATTAAATTTCAAAAAATAAATAAATGCATAAGCTATTCATTTTTTATTTTTCTAATGTATTTACCCAACTATTCTTTGTTGTATATTGTTGTATTAGTGTGTGCGTGTGTAGTGCTCAATCATAAGTACTACTCATTAGCTGGGATGTAATCAGAACATGAGTAAGTAAATCTAACCTACAAAAATATGGACCAATGTTAGATTAATAGAGTTGAAACTCAAACAACTGGACTGTATTCAAGTTACTTTAACATGAATTAGAGACTTCAGGTGCCTTAAGGAAGAATCTATACAAGTTATGACTTCTAAACAAGGTCCACTACTCATCCCACACCTTGCTTACCTTAAAGATGAGGACTACCTGCTTCTTGCCAAGAATTGACCAGACACACTATGATTTCCAACTCTACCCCAGGAGACAAACATGCAAGTTTTGGACAAAGTTTAGTAATTAAGGTTGGTACTCGTAACTTGCAAGTTGCAACCATCCCTACCATACCCACCCCACCGTGCACAGTACAGGGACCTCACTCCCATGGTCTGTGGTTGAAATGAATGCGCATGAAACAATACGAGGACATCGGAGCACCCACAAACCAGTAGGGGAAAATCAGACATCAGACTAATCTGGTGATTGTAATGGCACCATTAATTGATGTGTGTGACCATGCACAAATGCTTTGAGGGAGGGGTGTTCATTTTAGGAATTGTGTTTAATGCTGCCAATACAGATATCAGGTGAGATCTTTCTTGTAAGATTTTGTCAAAAATTAGCATTTATTGGTCGCGTCGAGGAGAGGTTTCTGCCATAATTCATATTAGGAAACAAATCAATGATTATCCTAAAATTAATTACCTATGCTGGAGGACTTTTGATCAAGGTATATCATTAACCAACAACAACTTTATTTGGTCAATCAACCTTCTAAGTTACAGGCCTTCTTTCATTGTACAAAATATATTATGTTGTAACACCATTTTGCATAGCATACCCAGTTAAATTAAGGTCCGTTTGTTCATATTCAAATCTTCTCGCATCCCATTGCCAATTGAATTTTCCTATAAATTGTTAATCTTACGAAAAAGCAACTTACATTTTCTTGTGATTCCCCCGACCTCCCCCCACTCCCCCCGCCGACCCCCCGCCCTTCAATATATTACCAGAGTATATTGTGCTATCGGCATAACCATTGCACCTCGTTTGGGTGCAAGCGCTAGTAACTATAAATTTAGAATTCTACAATTTTGCTAATCTACATGAACAATTAAGAAAGTGAAAAACACAGTGTCATATGTACATTTACCATATAAACTCTCAATATTATAATGTCACATTTGACAAGGATATCAAACAAACTGTTACAATAAATTCAACCAAAATGGAAGGATTAGATAAAAGTCGCAATAGATTTCAACGGTGCATTAATCATAAAATTCGAGAACACCTATTGTTTTCCTCCTTTCGTAAGCATGAGAGCATTGCTTTTTCAACAGATATAGTAAGCAAGATTACTTAGAAACATTCCCTTCCATTCAATCATATAAATTAAACAGAAAACTTCTCGTCAAGCACGTACGAGAGATTCATTTCCATGGCACGTTACAAAAAAATAAATATCGATGGATGTTAGATTTCTAAATTTCAGAGCATCCACCAACTAAATTAATTATCTACTTTTCCATACAATTAAGATAGATTGCAGGACACGGCGATTCTTAAAACATACGCACGACCCAATTCCCATACAAAGATGAAAACAAAGTCTCAACAAATCCATTAAACTTCGTAGATTGGCCATTAAAGTTCATTCGGTGTTAGAACATAGCCCATTCCCGTGTTGAAACCTAACCCACCACATCATGCGCACCAAAGAAATGTCAAACATAAATCCTAAGCCCCCTATAAATAAGTAAACCTGATCTGCAGTAGGCACTGATAGCTGAACTAAGAATGGATGGGCATTCGGCTATTCTTAGTTTTCTTTTAGGATTAATTCTGATTGCATTATCTGCATCAGCAGGAGATGCAGCACAGAAACAACCGCTAGTTTCAGCCCTCTATGTTTTTGGAGACTCGACCATTGATCCTGGTAACAATAATTGGTTTGCCACTTTAGCCAAATCTAACTTCCCTCCGTATGGAAGAGATTTCCCCAATGGCCGACCCACTGGCAGATTCACAAACGGGAGATTACTTACTGACATCTTATGTAAATGTTAATGTCCTTTGGATTCTCCTTGAATATAGCAATAGTCGAAGTAGACTCTCTCATCCATTTATTTTTAATTTAACATGTCTAATCTAACTTGTTTTCTAATGTCATCAACTGCCTGACATAATATGAGTGTAGCTGAACTGGCCGGACTTCCAGATTTGCTGCCGGCATTTTTGGATCCTGAATTCCAAGGAGAGAAACTGCTGACAGGTGCCAGTTTTGGTTCGGCAGCTGCAGGATACGCTGACAGTACCTCACTAGCTGTGGTAGGCATAAATATATTTTTGAATTAATATTCTTTATAATAGGTATAATTTTGTTCATGAAAATTAGTTATGAAAGCTTTTGGATTCAATTCTGTATGTTATATTTGATGGATGTTTTGTGTGGTTTGAAATTTTGATCAAATATAACATACACAGTTGAATCCAGAAGCTTTCAGAACTAATATCCTTTATGCTAAAAATAGTTTTCTAATTGTTAGTTGGCACAAATCTTGTTTTGAATTACTTTTTCCATTAATATCCTTTATGCTAAAAAATTGTTTTCTAATTGTAGGTTGTACCAAAAGCTCTGGAAGCTTTAGGGATTCTTTCTATGTACTTTCTTTATTCAGGGTTCATGCTGCTCCGTTTAATCAGTATCTTTTAAATTTTTATTCGTTTAGGTAGTTCATTTGAAATCACATTAATAGGTGAGTCTTATTACAGAGGGTAGTGTAATTCCAGATGAGCCATCTAAGCAAGTCAAAGCTTAGAGTGTTCTGTTTAAGTCTGACCATTTATGTGTTTAGATGACTCATCTGAAATAACACTACTAGATGAGTCCTACTAGATAAGCTAGTATAATTTCAAATGAATCATCTAAACAAATCAAAGTTTAGAGAATGCTGTTTAAACTTAATTACTGATATATTTATTCACTCTAATGATAATATCTTATAATTAAAAAATAGAAGAAATGTGTTTATTATATTTACATCCAGCCCTAGTTTTTATAGAGTAATATATAGAGATATTTTCTGTGTTAGAAAAGGATTTGTTGTTGAAAATTAGTTTAATCCAATTACAACTAATTTCCTTTGTTCTTTACTGATATTTTTCAGAGTCTATTGCCATAATTGAAATAGTTTATTAGTTTTGTTTGGTTTATAATAATGATAGGTGGCCTATTTTTCTAAGCATTCCACTTTGTTGTTCGTGTTTGCAGAATGTGATTCCTCTGGAGAAACAAGTGGAAAATTTCAGGCTCTACCGAGCACAACTAGCGGATTATATTGGTCAGAAAAGGTCCAACAATATCATTTCAGAAGCACTGTTTGCTATCAGCATGGGAACAAACGACTTTGTGGATAACTATTATCTGAATCCTCTAACAAGAAAAAGATATAGCATTACACAGTTCCAGGATCTTCTTATACATATTCTAAGCGGATTTATACAGGTTTAAGTGTTGTTCTAATATATTAGAATTCTACTTTGTGTGTAGCTTTCATGGTATAACGATTGAAAAACACTTTGAACAGAATGTTTACGACGAGGGTGCAACTCAGCTTGTTATCATTGGGGTGCCGCCATTTGGTTGTTTGCCTGCACAAATTACTTTGTACAACTTGGTCGAAAATACATGCGTTGAGGAGCTGAATGAAGTTGCTAGGTCTTTTAATACAAAGATCGTAGCCTTAGTAGAGAAGTCCAGGCTCAGTTTTCCCCATCTTTTAATTGGTTATTTGAATGCATACGATAATTCGTATGACATCATTAAATCTCCCTCTAAATATGGTAATATTTTAACTTCCTTTCTACTCAACACAATGACCTCTGAAGCTTTCATCTCTTCTTAAATGAAGATGTTCGAATCTTATGATCAAAATAATATTTTGTTGCAGGATTTGAAGAAGCTAGGAAGGGCTGTTGTGGATCAGGGCTGTTGGAGGCGGCAATATTGTGCAACCCAGACACCCCAACATGTGCAGACGCATCCAAGTATGTATTTTGGGATAGCTTCCACCCCACAACTGCAGCTTACAGAATCATTGGCAATGACTTATTTCGGCAGGCTCTGAGGCTAATTATATAATGCTATTTGCATTGAAGAAAACATCTGCTGTTCAACTTATTTGTAATAAATGACCAAATGAATTCTTTCTATAAGCCTTTGCCATTCCGGAGGTTTACACGTGTTTGTACTTTTCAAGTTTCTGACACTTAACTCTCTGTTAGGATTAGTTTTAGATTGGGTGTATTCCTGATCTGTAATGGTGTGAAATTGTAGAGGAAATAAACACACCTATAAAATAGTATTTATTTAACGATGTAAAGGACAATCTATAAATGTGGTTTAATAACATCTTAGATAAATACATAGAACTAAGTATGATAGATTGATATTTAATTAATAAATTAATTATGAAGATTATGATATAAGTTGATGTTATTAAATTTGATATGTGTCTAACAATTATTTTTAAATTGTAAAGTTCAAATTTGGAGGACAATTCTTATAGCTGATAAGTTCTTGTAATCATTGTTATTTGATGGGATTATGTTAAAATGTGTTTCTTGATGGAATTATGTTTAAATATGTCTATGTCTTGCTTTTGTTATGTTCAACATGATTTTTCCTATGGTGATTGTTTATCAAAAGAAGTTGTACCTTTATGATAGTATCTAAATCACAATCAAGACGGTGTTGAGAAACACCTTTTGGAGTTTTTTTATGCTAAGATTAAGGTTTGAGATTTGTGTCTTAGTTAGATCTTTTTGTTTGTTTTCTATAAGAGTATGATAATATCAAAGACGTGATGAGCAATATGCCTAATGTAATGTTCGTTGATGTAAGTGCAAAATGACCACTAATCTAAAGCTCTAAATGCACTCTAGAATAATGCTCAAATAATGCCATGATATGTGACATATTCTCTTTAGAGGGCTATGAGTTATCTTTAAAAATGAGATTAGAGGTGCCAATTTCAATTGTTTTCATATGGCATATGATATGAAATGGTCCATTTTCAACAATGAGTTAGTTTAGGGGACTAAAATTTAAGTTCAAATAAGATGGATGTAATCACATGCATAAATCATGTAGTTTATTCTAGCATTAAAAAATAGGTGTTAAATTATGTTGGTATTGGTTCATAGGTATTGAATTATTATAGAATAGGAGAATTTGTTGATTTCTATAATTTTATTTATTAGAATAAATTAATTTGAACACTAAAATAATACATTCAACAAAGCAATCAAAATGAATGTAAAACAAGTCAAGAAAAGTGAAAAATATGTACTTTTATCCTTCACACTAGTATACTTTCTAAATTCACCTATAGAATAACCATATATATATATATATATATATATATATATATATATATATAGTAAAATGTTTTAGATTCTGTCTCCTATGATATGCCTAGGATCACCATATACCAAATGTAATATTTTTCCTATTTAATAGAAATAACTTAAACAATGTTCAAATTTTTACCTTAATTGAAACGAAAGTGTATAATGTTTCAAAATTTAGATGTGTGTTGAGAACCTTATGCCCTGATTTTTTTGTGTGATATTGTTAAGATCCTTTCATCCTAATATTTTACCATGACAATTGTAGGTGTTCGATTTTATTGTCTATTGGTTGTACTTCATAATTCACTTTTATTGAGGAATTTATATTGAAGTTATCATGAAAGAAAAGAACATTCTATATTTCATATAAGATTTTATGTAGTCATACAAATAAGAAAAAATATCAAGCCACCTGAGATGTGTCAGGATGCCATTTTCCTAAGACTCATAGTTATCCTTATCCAAGTTAATCACAAAAGGATGAAGAAAAAATATCATGATACTCAAATGAAATAATCAGAGATAAATAGCCTTATTACTGATAAAGAATATCAAATGATGTCATCCAATGCAAATAGATCCTTTCCATGTGCGAAGATGTCCAAGTATTTAAGCATAATGTGAAATCACAAAGTATTGAATAAAATGTACCCAGAGTAGATTCTAAAAAAATTGGATGGATGGATCTAAAGAGCTTTGAAATAGCTTCCCAACATTACTAGAATTGTGAAAATTGGAGATATAGGTGAAAAGTTATGAGCTTAGAAGCATAAAATGAAGATCTGAATTTGACAAAGAATATCAAGAAACAATAACAAACTTTGATGATGAAACCTATACCACTAGAAATTTCTTAGAACCAACTTTTTGATGATATTTTGTTTTCCCAATTTTGACACCATATGCCCAAGTTGTGGCAAAAAAAACTTGCTCTCTTAAGCCAAATGAGGGCTTGGAGGGGGAAAATAGGGCTGCCAAATAATGCTGATGTTAGCAATGCACTAGGTTAAATTTGATAGTTGTCTAGTTGCAATAGGAATATTCTCAAGTATTCCCTTCAGCGTGAAAATTTTCTAGTCCCTTGAAAAATTACTCGATTGCTAGAATACATTGTTTTTCTCAAAATATTCCTTGTTACATGCGCCGCCAAAAGTATCTGCCTAATAAAAATAAAAATAAAAATTTCCACCAAAGAATTGAAGATATCGGGGAATCTTGTTAGATTCTACCACTAGTAGGAGAAGGCATCAGATGGTCAGCACTTGAGCTGCTACAGGTAGCCAATGAAGCTTTCAGGTGGCAATCATTATACTATTGGTGGTGCATAAAGCCACTAATTGGCTAGAGGTACATGGTGCAATAGAGGGGCAGTGAAAAAAACTAACAGATTGCAAAATACTATAAGAAGATTTTTTATTTTTCTTTTCATTTTTTAATCATTTTTTTGATAAAAAAACCAAATTTTCTTTTTAAAATACCTATGAATTTTAATGACTACAAGGCATGAAAATTGATGTAGAGGCATCATATAGATCCATTATGGAAGTCTATAATACAAAAATATTTTCCTTTTTTGCAACTGCTTGGATTTGAGAAAATTGATAGAGGATCTTAGGGATTTTGGTCATTCTGTTCAAACTCAATTGTGATGCCCATTTTGCCTCAAGATGGGAGGATTTTTTTCTCAAGGTTCGATCTCTCAAATTTTGGATAGGAAGTCACATATCTAGTGCTTTGATACCATTTTGGACTTGATAGTGAACCCCCATAGCTCCTAGTGATCCTCTACAACTAAAATGCCTATCATGCATGATAGAAAAATAAATGATTATGCTATGCAACCAAGAGAGGAAAGAGATTGATCCAAAAGAGTACTAATTTCTATAATATATTGATCTAAATTAATTCTGAATGAATGATTACAATGTACAATGAATCAGGTTATGAAAGGAGATTGAAAACCTAGATCTAAAACATAGGCGAGGATTAAATTAGGCTATGAAAAGTGTTATTATCCTATATAATGAGACAATATGTGCTTTATTTAGTTAGTCTAATAATTAAAATTTAATTCCTAAGTTTAGCTTAAGTGTGAAACAAAAAAAATAGGTCATACTATCCCTTTGCAGAAGATAGGGTGAGCTAGGGTTTCTAAGACCTAGACCTATTTCCCTCAAGTTTCACTTAAGGAAACCCTAGAGATCTCAATCTGAATGTAGAAAAGGGGAAAGAGATATTTCAGTAGGGTGTCCTAGGGTATGATTAGAGACTAAAAGAGGGTTCACCACCAAGCTAGGGCTTGGAAAGACAAGAGATGTAAATGACATGCAAAGTACTATGCAAAATCTAACTAACTGACCTAAGAAATGAAATTGAAATGTAGAATAACAAACTAAGAATGAGAAGAGGTGCACCTAGAAGAAGGATGAGGTCAAAACAAGCTCCAAAACCTTGAAATCTTGTTGTTTAATTCCCTCTAGGACTCATATGCCAGTCTAGGAGATTTAGTCCCAAACTAGGGTTTTTGTGCTATAACTAGAATCTGACAGTGTATGATCTGAATCTCTTGAAACCTAAAAATGTGTTGTACTAGGACTCATACACCACAAGTGGCATAACATTCACACTCTAATTTTTTGAAGGGTCAAGATCTAAATCAGGTCTCCAATCTCTACTCTTCTTTCCACACTTTGTTTCTGGGTCTAAAACCCTAATTTGCAAACTATAGGTGACTTTCCATGAAGATAGAAAAGTTGTGACAAATTTATGACTTTCTTCAACCTTGGAACCTAATATTCAAAGGATCTTCAAGCTCCAAGACACCTATATCTGCAATCACACATGTAGAGAGAGAAAAACTTGTTGATTGTTAGAGAATAGGGATTTTCCTTTGTCAAAATCCTTTTAGGTAATTAAACCAAATTAAGAGATAATGAAATAAGGATATGAAACATGAAACATGGAACATGAAGCATGAACAATGATACCTTGAATGATGTCTTGTAAATATGCAATCTAACATGATGTGGCCATGAAGAATGTAGATCTAGATCTTGAAATAAGTGTAGAACAATTCTTAATCTTGGATCTGGAATGCTACATCACAACACTAGCTCAACAACATGTTTGATGCTTGATAACCTTGATATGATGATGGATCTTGAATTGTTGCAACAAATGATAAGGAATTCTACCCTTGAATGCTTTAGAAATGCTCTTGTAGACTCTCTTGAGGCTCTTGTGAAGTCTTGAATACTTAACTCTTGATAACTTATGTTGATATCATGAAGGCTTAGTGAAATAATGATTTGATACCTTGTTTATATAGGAAATCCATCCAAATTATCGTTTATTAGATCCCAGAGGCTCACATTCATGAAATTTAAACTTAAAACCCTAATTTCCCACTCAAAAACCCTAAAAAGGGGCCAAATGGGACTCATACTTCACTTGTGGCATATAGGTACCATCTGGGTGGGACTTGTATGCCCAAGGTGGCATATGGGTCCCACCAAGCATTTTTAGATAGAGAAAATCTTAGGGAGTTGGAAAATTAAGTATATTTGATGTCTATGTTAGGATTTTGGTTGAAATAAGCCTTCGGATGCATAATATAGGGTCATAGGTGCCTATTGATGATGATATAAAGCTCATAAATGCAAGAGGGCCCAAAACTTAATGTGAAGGTGCAAATAAATACACATTATGTAACATTAAATTAAGGAAAAAATAGGTTTATTTAGCTTAAAAGGGCCCTAAATCCAATGTGAATGTGTAAAAAACATTACAACACTAGATCAAGGCAACATTAGGTCCATTTAGTTTACAAGGGTCCTAAATTTAATGTGAAGATGTAAATGAATACACTTTACAACACTAAATTAAGGAAAAGTTAGGTTTGTTTAGGTTAAAAAGGGCCCAAGACCTAATGTGAATGTGAAATACATCACAACACTAGATCAAGGTGGAGTTAAGTTCATTTTAACATTAATAATTCCCAAATAAAGTAAGGAAAATGGATGCTTTTCTATTGCCACAAAGTGAATAAGGTAATAAGGGACTTAATAATTAATTATTAAGTGATTATCCTAATTACTCCAATAGATCATGTTCCTAGTCATCCTATAGAAAATATTTTTTATCTTATAAGTGGTAACATAACCCATATAAACTTGGGTTACCTAGGTGACCTAGAAGGCATGCAAGCAACCTACAAGTCACCTATGTGATTTCATCATTATTTTTCATAAATTTGTACCCAATTTTGTCTCTTGAATCAAGTCTAGTTTTTATGTTATCTACATCCAATCTTGTTAAAATCTTAATTAAAATCTATAATTGTGCATAAAATTCCTTTTAATGCTCCCTCAAATGAAATTTTATGAGTCTTTTTTGTTGCTTCTTTTGAGATTTATTTTGGAAACTTCTTTTTTTAAAGAAGGGGGTAAAAAATTATTGAATCAAATAAGCATTACAAAGCACTAGACATCAAGCCCACAAAACCACCAACTACCCTACAAAAAATTCCCCAAAGGAACTCGACCAAGGAACTCATTACATATGAAAGTATTCCATGATTATATTTTTGAGTGACAAAGACAAGTTTGAGGATAAAAGACCCTAGTCATCAATATTCCACCTCTCTGAATTCTCAGATGGACATTTCACTAGAAGATTATCCACTTAATTCCATTCCCTAGGAATATGACAAAAAGAAAATAATTCCAAAGAACTGCATAGATTCACAATTTTTTTAATCATAACAACCATCTACCAATTAACGCCATCAAGTATCTGCTCATTAAGCATATCAACTATGATCTATGAGTCAGATTCACACATAATTCTTTTCCATCCTAGAGAACAACTTCTTTCAATAGCATGAAGAATTGCAAGAGCTTCCATGAGATTATTAGAATGATGACCCTTATTAATAGAGAAGAAAAACACTTCCCCTCCATAGTTATCTCTAGCAATACCGCCAATCCCAACATGCCCAGGATTACCCCTAGAAGACCCATTAGTATTTATCTTTTGAATTCCTTGAGGAGGGCACCCCCGACCCTCTCAATGAATATTCTTCTTGACCTAACAAGGGCCATTACTAGCAAAGAACCCATACCTTCTATCCACCAAGTTAAAATTCCTCACAAAATGAATATCACTAGGATCCATAGTAACCGAAAGGTCACATTTGGCTAAATTAGTCTCTTGAATCTTATTGAAGATCTTCCCCCATAAATGACCCCCTACTAGCTTCACATCTTGAAAAATATGTCTATTTATTTCTAACAAAAAGTGCTAGATAATAAAGGCAGGGCTAATAACCTAAGCAATTTGAAGAAAAGCAGTCTTAGCAGGAGGTCTCTCCAAAATTTTCCAAAACTCTAACAAAGATGAGGCATGAAAACAAGCATGTTTCCAAAACCCCCACCAAAGATTTCAAATATGCCTAGAATAAGGACACTAAAAGAAAAGGTGAGAAGAGCACTCTTTAGGGTCAGTGCAGGATCATTGGGGTCCAAACTAGGCCCTTAAGTGGCAAAAAACTTTAGAAAAACAGAGTTAGGAAAATTGACATAAAAATTTGAATAAGTTATTAACATAATTTGAAAAATATGTAAGAACAAAATTTGTAGAAAATTGAATGTAGTTTCTAAGATATTATTCTTTTTTTTGAAAAAAGTAAATCTATTTGGTGAAAATTTAAAATTTCTATGTAGTAGTACTAAATTTTTAGGAAAAAACAAAAAGCAAGTGTATGTCTGACCAACCTAAGTATAAGCAAAAAAAAATATATTTTTTTAAAACTTTCAATATAAGTAGAGGACACATGCCCAGATGTGTCACATTTATTTTGTAATTTTTTTGCAACTTGTAAATAATTAGTTATTAATTTTTTATTAATTTTTTTAAAAAAACATTAGAACCTATTTTTCTAACCACCATAACTTGGTCAAAAATTTATTTATTTGTTTATTTATCCTATATTATAGGGAGCATAGAATGTGCCACATTTTTTAGATTCAAAAAATGTAAAATTGTTTAATAATTATAGATATTTTTCAATCAACCTATCAATCGGAACTTTAGTCAGAATGTATGTAGAAAATCAATAATAATTATCTATTTAATTCCAAATAAGGCATATCTTATATTTTTGGAAAGCTGAAAATTATCTCAATAAACCCTTTTTGTTTCATCAAAATTGGATTAAAAGAAGGTTGTTAGCCACCTTTTTGTCATATCACCACTTTTTGGACCCCCATGATCCTACACTCACCCCTCACTATTATTAGACAAACTAGATATGGAAGGACCCTAATCCTCTCTTCCGTAGATTATCCCAAGTAAGACATCTATTTTGAACAACCAACCATAAGAAGAAGTTACACTTAGGCCAAGAATTTTTTTCAAAACCTACTTCCACCAAGGGACCCCAACCTTTTCCTACAACTATCTATTTATCTCCCTATATGCAAAAGAAACAAAAAATATACCCTTTGGATCAAGACCACATGCCAAAATATCCTTGTCTTTAAGAGAGTTGCACATTCTACCAGCCAAAATTCTAGCAAGCTCTTGCCTTGCCTCCTCAATACCTTCTAGAGGCCACTCCTAGGGATCCTTCCAATGAAATGCCTCCACCTGACCTAAGGCCTAAACAATTTTAAAATCCTCTACCTTACTCCAACCAACTTTCGTCAAAATATCACAAAGAGGTTGTAAATGATGAAACAAAGATATAATAGGGGGATAACCATCCCAAGAATCATACCAAAAAAGAGCTTCTGAACCCTTATTGCAAATCCAGAATAGACCCTCAATTCTAGCTTAGCCCCTCTTTTAAGAGTATCCCAAATCATAGATCCCTTCCCCTGGAGACTATATCAAGGAAGATCACAAGAAGTCTCCCCATGGAGGTACTTATGAGTGATAATTCTAGCCCAATCTTGATCCTATAAAGTGCACCATCACCAATATAATTTAGAAGCCAAAGCTTGACCATTCAAACCTATAAACTTGAGGCCAAGACCTCCCCCTATTTTGGCTTGCCCAATTCACCAAAATCCACTTGGAATTGAGAATATTACCCACCTAAAGGAATTTAAAAGCAAGGTAATTAAACTCCCTGACAAAACAGGTAGGAGCAACCTACACAAAACACTAGTAAATAGAAAGAGATTGAACACCAAATTTGACCAAGATCACATGAGCTACCCAAGAGAGCTACCTATAATTCCAACATGGCTAACCCTCCAATGGAATTTATCTAAGACATCTTCCAAAATTCTTTAGGTTGAGGGCCCAAAGTAAGGGGAATCCCCAAATAGATCAAAGGAAGAGTGCCAATTTGAAATCTAAGAATATGAGCAATCCTAGCTTAAATAAGCCGAGGAGTATTGAAGAAGAAAATAGAGGACTTATTGACATTAATATTTTGACCAAAGGTAGTGAGATAAGTATCCAAATCCTTCCTTAAATTCACTGCTTCATTTATTCTAACCATTCCCATTAAAGTAGTATCATCAACAAATTGAAGGTGAGAAAGAGGAGAAAAACTGTTATCCTAACTCCATCCTTGAATCAACCCTTGACTAACACAAGACTTGATAAATTCCCCAAGCCCCTTAGCCATAATAATGAATAGGTAAGGATAAAGAGGATCCTCTTGTTGAAGAACCCTAGAAGCTCCAAATAATTCTAAAGGATCCCCATTGATAAGCACCAAAAAGGAAGTACAAGTCACACAACTAATTATCTAATCAACCGACTCTCTGGAAAATCCAAAAGCTAAGAGAATATTGTACAAAAAGGCCCATTTGACTCTTTCATAAGATTTTTCCACATCAAGTTTAATGAACATAGCATTCTCCTTTGAGACTCCCATAAAATGAATGGCCTTAGTAGCTGTTGGTTATTTTTATTGCAATCTTCAACCCTAAGGAGAAAAAACATGCCTAAACTAGGGGATTCAACATTTAGGACAAGGATTTTGGACTATCAATAGGTTTAAGACAAGAAAAACCAATGAACAAGGCTATGAAAGCCTTCTGCACTTTGAGCTCCATAAGAATCAGGAGGGTATTCCTAATTGTAGGCATGAATGTATGATAATTTCATGCCAAGAAACATATTATAGGCCTATGAAAGCGGATGGTTCTCAGGTATATGAGTGATGGGAATTGTATATTCTACCAGGTTCAAGCATAATCCCATTTGCATTGAAAATTACTGAGAACACATAACTTAGATATCTTCATCTCAAACACATAGAGGGTTAATAGATATAATTCTCTCAAATTTAGCCTCTATACTCTTTCAAAATCCATGAAGATACAAAGAACAGAGATAATGTAAACAACCAAGCAAAAGTAACAAATATTTAATATGATTTGAATTGTTACTGAAAATGTCTTAGGCTTTGTGATAGACCAGTGCCTAATCATGGGCCATGGAGTCAAATATTAAACTGCAACAAAGATCCTGCCAACAAACTAGGTTCAACCAATGGATTTAAAATATGTTAATGCCTTACATTAACAAATCCACTCAAATTTGTCATAAAAATCTACTTATCAATCCCACTTGTGCACTCTAAATCATAGTTATCTAATCAAAGTAATTTAACTCTTTACTTGAAAGAGAACCATGACCAAACAACACAATCATAGGAAAGTTGCAATGAAAAATCCAAAAATCCTTGATTTATTGAATTCATATGATTAAAAGCTTACAAATCTGGAGACAATTTCATGATAGTAATATATGGTTGTACAAATTGGCTAACATTTTCTCATAAAACCCAGCTATTACAATTTACATACTTAGTTTATGACTCAGACTCAACACTATTATACCTTACTTCCTAATTCAGAAGTTCAAAACCTATACAAATGAAAAGAAGAAAGAAGATAAAGAAGAAGAAGAAGCCCTAAAATCTATTTGTAGTTGGCATCTAGAAGCATTCTTCTACATTGATTAGTAACTGCCTCCAACACTTGAAATATATTCAACTTGCACACTTTGGTTCATGCCTTTTGCATTCTCTTTCCCTCTAACAAAAAATATTCCTCATCATGATGACCTTCTTCACTATGCCCCTCAGTTGAAAATATTAGTTTGCCACCGACAAAGCCCTTCACTTTGAAATTTACCTTGACTGTGAAAAATCTTCACCCATTTGTTTTGCCTTATAAAAATTTACTCCTCCTCTATTTTACCCTGCATTGTGAAAGTTATCTGCTTCACTCGTGAAAAACTTTTACCCTGCAACTGAGAGATTTATTTCACCGTGAAAAAATCCTTTAATCTCCTCTCTATTTTGCCCAGCAACATTTTTCATTTTATCTACTCCATTGGGCTGTAGAGGACTTTATTCACTCATTTCTTCCTTGCTTTCACCTTTTAAATATTTTCCTAGGCAAAGTCTTTATTTTCACATTATGAAGACTTTAAATCATTTACTTGGGCTATACAAATATTTCACCTGTTCCTTTTATAAATTACACATTATATTTAAAATATTTACTTTTTAATGGTGAAGCCTTTTAAAACTTTTCCATATGGAATTTCATCTTTGAATTAGGGGAGGGGCCCAAAGTAGGGCGGGTCAACTTTGCAGGTCCACGTGGCAGTCCATGTGGACCTAAAAAAAATTAAAATTAGCCCACCATGTCACCTTGCCACTTGTGCGTCGACCTATATTATTATTATTTTTAAATCGATCATCCCGCCACGTGTCAAGCACATTTTATGCCAACATGTCCAAAACTAGCTGATTTTGTCCTCTGTCCGAAAGTGGAGCCCACCAGCCTCCTTAATCAGTGAGCACATCTACATACATTGGATCAGATGACCGCGTGTATAGGACATCGCCACCCCGAACCAGCAGTTTAGAGCATTAAATGCTCATCGCCTCCTTTGTTTCCTCTGCTGACCAACTTTCCTTACGCATCACTTCACATTTACTTTGTCTATCAGGCTTGTTATTAAGAGATCAAGGTTCATTCAATGCTTCACATTCTCGCATATCCCATTGAGTCTCTTTCCTTTTGTTTGCAAACATTCTCGATTGTTCGTCTCCTTTCGCACCAAAACTTGTTTAGCTCTCCATGCTTCATTGTTCAGCTCTTCACGCTTCTTCATTCGGCTTTGCACTCTTAGCAGCTCCCTTTCTCATTCAGGTGAGGTTTAATATCTCACTCAGCCTCTACGAGGCTAAGTGATTATGACGTTATTCTATCATGCACTTAGTTTTTAAAAAAAAATTATTTGGGGAGATTTTTCTTTCAATCCAATGCATAGAATGAAATGTGGGGAGGGTTTCAGTGGTTTTATTTTCCTCTACACTCGTCCATGCAATCCTACTATTCCCTTCTTCATTGCATGACATTTACTCTATATTGTGCTTTTCATATTTGTTTCCTTATAATACGAAATATGAAATGTGTTTTATTGATTTAAAATGGTTTTTCATTACTATTAGACTTGTTCCACATAATATGGAAAGGGTTTGACTGGTTTTTAGACATGCACTTGTTTCTGTGTGTTCGTCATTGCTTGAACACTAAATTTGCAATTTGCTTTTCACATTTGTTTGTTATTCCAAAATAAGGAAATGAATACAATATATTTGCTTGTTACTATGAGATATTCATATGGTTTTAATGTTTATCATTTCAAGGGTTTCTGCCATGCACTTGCATTCGTGTCTTCCTCACTGCACATACTTTAACTCCACAATTTGCTTATAATATTCTCATGTTATTCCGAAATATGAAAATGGTATGACTAGTTTTCATTTCGAAGATATTCTAGCATGTTTATGTATTATTCTATTCTTCCATGCACAATAGTTATGTTTGCAAAATTATTTTTTCATTTCATTGTTAGTACCAAACATGGAAAGGGTTTCACTCGTTCAAAGTTACAGTGTTTCACTTTCACAATGCACAAAATTTAACTCCACAATTTCCCTTTAACATTTGTTTGTTATTCCCAAATATCAAAATGGATACAATATATTTGCTTGTCACTAGGAAATATTCATATGGTTTTAATGTATATCATTTTGAGGGTTTCTACCATGCACTTGCATTCTTGTTTAACTCTGAAATTTGCTTATAATATTTTCATGTTATTTTGAAATATGAAAATGGTATGAATGGTTTTCATTTCCAAGATATTCTGGCATATTTATGTATTATTATGTTCTTCTGGATGAACAATAGTAATGTTTGGGAAATGCCTTTTTCATTTCATTGTTACTACCAAACATTGGAAAGGGTTTCATTGGTTCAAAATTATAGGTTTTCTGCCATGCACTTGTATTCCTCTCTTTCACAATGCACAAACCTTAACTCTGCAATTTTCCTTTAATATTTTTTCATTATTCCCAAATATGAAAATGGATTCACTTGTTTTCATTCCGAAGTTAATCTGCCATGCAAATATATTATTTTGTTCTTATATATGTATTTGTATTTCCATACATATTTATACATATTGTGCATCAAATAACAAAATAATACTTAAACATGGATAGTGTTTGACTGGTTCAAAATTACAAGGTTTTCTGCCATGCACTTCTATTCTTGTGTTCGACATTGCAAGAACTTTAACTCTACAAATTTCCTTTGATAATCTTTTGTTATTCCCAAATATGAAAATGGGTTTGCTTGTTTTCATTTCAAATATTTTATGCCATTTCGAAGATATATATATATATATATATATATATATATATATATATATATATATATATATCACCCTACCACTTGTGCATGTGCCCACATATATATATATATTTATATATATAATTATATATATAGAATTACATATAAATATACATATAAACTATATATATAATAACATATATACTTGAACAGATATATATATGTATATGTAATTATATATATATATGTATATGTATATATATATATAATTATATGTATATACATATATATACATATATATACATATATATACATATATATACATATATATACATATATATACATATAATGACAAGAGGAGGGAGCTTGATGCACAAAGGCTTCATGAAACAATTGATGTGATTAAGGAGGAAGGCATCAAGAGTGCAAAATGTTTCATGAAGCCTCTGTGCATCAAACTCATGCCTCTTGTCATGTTGTCTTTTTTCTTTATCCACAATATCCTACTACTGCTCATTGACCTTCAATGAACACACACACACACACGCACACACACACAAACACACACATATACTCTATATATATAATGACAAATATAAGAACATACTGCCATGCAATTGTATTATTATGTTCTTCCATGCACAATTCTTTTGTTTGCAAGATGATTTTTTTCATTTCATTCATACTACCAAACATGGAAAGGGTTTGACTAGTTCACAATTAGAGGGCTATCTTCCATGCACTTGTATTCGCTTCTTTGACAATGTACAAACTTTCACTATACAATTTTTTTGGTATATACAAATATGAAAATGAGTTAATTTGTTTTTATTCGAAGATATTCTGCCATGCAATTAAAGACTCCATACCAAACCAACATTGAACATATAAAGAGTTTTACAAATTAAAAAATGCTTATCTCCATATTTTCCAATTTCCATTTACCACGACTCACTTCCATATTCATATATACATGGAACTGCTGACATTCAACTCCCCAAACAAAAAACTGAAGTTGTTCAATTCCATGGAGACTGTAACGAATGGAATGAATGATGCATTACCAAATGATATGTACCAGATACTTTTAATGCGGGGTGGATTCCAAACCATAAGCACGAGCACCGTTACACTCTCCATGGAAAAGAACAACTTCACTTTTTTATTAATTCTTTAATATGCCTTTGAATGCCAAGCAATTGTATTCATATGTTCTTCCATGCACAACAATTTTGTCTGTGAAATGCTTTCTTTATTTCATTGTTACTACCAAACGTGGAAATGAAAACAATTTAACCCATTATCATATTTGGGTATAACACAAAAAAAATTAAAGGCATATTGTAGAGTTAAAGATTGTGCATAACAACAAAATATTAAAGGTAGTGAAAAATTACATATATAGTGTGTACATATATATATATATATATATATATGTATATATGTATGTATGTATACATATCTATATATGTCCCATTTTCCCATGAACACAAAACTCATGGAAAATCAATTGTTCACATGTGTTCCACTAGTCAGATTATAACACACAACTATAGTTGACTTCTCCTCTTTTGCCACATGTAACCACCAAAAAACAATGTGTTAATTGCTCGAGAAGCAAACAAGGATTGCACACCACATGAATACATACAATCTCTACAATTGAAGGCGTCCAAATTTTTTTTCAAATTTGAAAAAGGAGAACACAATTTATTAAAGACTCTATAACAAACCACCATTAGAGATTTACAAATTAAAAAATACATCTCTCAATCTTTTCCAATTTCCATTAACCGGATCCTCACTTCCACATTCATATATACATTGAACTGTGTACATTAAACTCCCCAAATTAAAAATTGAAGTTGTTCCTTTAGATGGAGAGTCTAACAAATGGAACAAACTATGCATAGTGAAGGGATATGGTCAGACTACTTTTAATGCGGGGTGGTTGCAAGATCATAAGCTACAACACCGTTACACTTTCCATCTCAAAAGAACAACTTCACTCTTTTATTAATTCTATAAGCCTTTGAATGCCAATCTGTTGTATGCTATGCAAAGTGGGATGGGGGGTGGGTTCGATTGGATTTGGTGGTGGGACAATCTTGGATCTTTTTTTTTTTGGTGCCAATGGATGTATGAAAATATTGGCAGTGATGTAATGCAAGTGGTGATATAATAGGGGAGTGTGAGTTATACTAATTTTATATTTTGGTTGCATGTTTTAATGCTACAAGCCATTAAAAAGCAATATGGCTTGTATATTTATGGTATTATATGTGCTTTGAATATTTTATGACATGTAATACTGTGAATAACTATTTGTGTTTGGGACAAATATAAATTGATTATAATACAATTTTGGTAATACAGTGATTCAAGTACCCTTGTTGAATTTCTAGGTGAAAACTGTTTTACAATTGCATATTAAGGGGGTCTTATACACCCTATGTTTGGAGGTCCACATGTTTCTACATGATACTGTTTACAATTTCTTACATGAATTATTTTGCTTACCAAGAATATAGAATTGCTAGAATTGATGAGGTAGAATATATATATATATACACACACACATATATATATACATATATATATATATACATATATACATATATATATATACATATATATATATACATATATGTACATATATGTGTAAATATATATATATATATATATGTGTATATATACATATATGTATATATATACATATATATACATATATGTATATATATATGTATATATATATTTATATGTATGTATGTATGTATGTATGTATGTATGTACATACATACATATATGTATGTATTTATGTACATACATACATATATGTATGTATGTATGTACATACATATATATATGTATGTATCTATATATGTATATATGTATGTATGTATACATATTTATATGTATGTATGTATATATATATATACATATATAGAGATATATGTATGTATGTACATACATATATATTTATACATATATATATGTATGTATCTATGTATGTATCTATGTATGTATATATGTATGTCTATATATCATAGAGATTTTGGTATATTCGACTGACACCTTGTCATTTTGTGTCTTGTTCACTTTTCTTCATTAGTGTGCAAAGGAATACATGTTTAGCCCAACCCATTGTTCCTTCAAATCTTTGCTGATGGTGAGTTGCAATTGAAAGGTATACAATTTTGTAATATTCTTTGTGTATTAAGCTAAGCACTGCCTACAATTGTGTAATATTCTTTGTGTAATCTTCTTGATGTATTGATTGATCCCTCCTTTCATTTGTTTTTGTAGCAAGTAGGATAAAGGTGAGTGCAACAAGACACAACATCGGACAAATCCATACTATACAGGTGAGGTTTCTAACCTCACTAAGGCTCTGCCACTTTCTCCTGCTAGTAAATGGTTTTTTTTTTTTGTCTCGCTGATTTTGATCATATATCTTTTATGTTTCTTAATTAGAAGGAATTTTATGGCTTTCTTGGTGCATGTAGAATGTGCTTGATGAAGTGTATGGCGTCGAGGGTGTTTATGAACACTTCAAAATTTTCTGTTCTTAAACACACTTTATTTTTCAAGGAAAATAATGCTTCTTTCTAGCATCACTCTATCTTTAATGGGTTACTATTTCTTATGTTTCTTTCCTCTCATGGTTAGCCAAAATCTGTCATCATTGAATTTCTCACCATGTGACCATGCCACATATGCTTTTAATATGTATATGCACATATATTTGTAGATGCATATATGTACATACATTTATATATGTATATGCATATATGTACTTTTATGTTTATACATAATTGTACATATATGTACATATGTATATATATATGTACATATATGTACATATGTATATATATATGTACATATATGTACATATGTATATATATATGTACATAGGTACATATGTATACATATGTATAACAATATATGTATGAAAGTATGCACATACATTTATATGCAATAGAAGTTAATAAAAAATTGCACCAAAGAATAGAATAATACAAGTGCATAGCACACAACCTTCCAAATTAAAATACAAAGTTATTTTTCACATACATATATATGAACTAAGGTATGAATATTCATATATTAGTGCATGTACATACATATAGATATCCACTATGTCTACACATGCAGTAATCTATGCACACACACACACATGTATAAATATATGTATATACACACACATATATACATGTATGTATATATATACATATATATATAGATGTGTGTGTGTGTGGACACATATATATGTATGCATTTATATATATGTGTGTGTGTATATATATATACACACACATATATATACAAACATACATATATATGTCTGTGTGTGTGTATTCTTGGTAAGCAAAAAAATAAAATGTAAGAAATTGTAAACAGTATCATGTATACACACACACATATATATACATAAATATATATATGTGTGTGTGTGTGTGTGTGTGTGTGTGTGTGTGTGTATTCTTGGTAAGCAAAAAAATTATGTTAGCAATTGTAAACAATATCATGTAGAAACATGTGAACTTACAAACATAGGGTGTATAGGACCCCCTTAATATGCAATTGTAAAATAGTTTTCACCCAGAAAGTCAACAAGGGTACTCAAATCACTGTACTGCCAAAATTGTATTATAATCGGTTTATATTTGTACCAAACAAAAATAATTATTCATAGTCTTATATGTCATAGAATATTCAAAGCACATATAATACCACAAACATACAAGCCATATTGATTGTTAATGGCCCATAGCATTAAAACATGTAGCCAAAATATACAATTAGTATAACCAACACTCCCTTAATATATCACCATTTGCATTACATCACTGCCAATATTTTCATACATTGAGTGGCACGAGAACAACAAAGAGCCAAGATTGTCCCATCACCAATTCCATTATATTATACAAAAGAGGTTGTTGCACTTTATACATTCTATATCATGTAAATGATGTTGCTAGTGCTGTGTACATGACTATATGAAGAGTCAAGTGATATTGTTAGTGGTTGTTAATGCATAATGTTATATACATGCAATAGTTATGTGAAGTGTGTTGTACATTTCAGCCCAATCAAGCAATCACCATAAAAAAAGTTTGAGTATAATTAAGCAGACTTCCATTAACAAGCAATTGCACTACATTTCCAACATGGACATCATATTACTAATTAGGCCCATAAACATATATCCATTTAATAAATCAATAAATAGATCCATTTGATATCAAATCTTAAATATAGGCATGTGCATAATGGTGGCAACAACATTTATATATTATAGGACTAAAAATTGTAGTGACATTGGAGGTTATTCATTGAGGAGACTTCTTTTTCAGAAGAGCATTTATGTATTAAACTATGTATCATTATACTTTAAAAAATATCAGTTTATGCAACATGGTTTAATACTAAAATTTTTTTGGCGAAAAGAAGCCTCCCCAATGCATGGCTAAAAAAGTTTCAGTGTGAAACCAAATGAACAGTTTAGACTATTTGCAAACAAAAGGAATGAGAATGAGTGGGATATGCAAGAATTTGGAGCATTGAATGAACCTTGATCTCCAATTTACTTGCTCGATAGATCGAGTAAATGTGAAGGGACATGTAAGGAAAGTTTTTCAGTGGAGGTAATGAAGGAGGTGGTGAACGATTAATGCTCTAAACTGTTCATTTAGGGTGGCGAGGCTATCCTAGACATGTGGCTGTCTGATCCACTGTATGTAGATTTGTTCACCGATTAAGGAGGCAGGTGGGCTCCACTTTTGGGCGGAGGGAAAAATCAGCTAGTTTTGGACATGTCGGCATAAAATGTTCTTGATAGGTGCTAGGGTGATTGATTTAAAAATAAAATGAAAAATGGGTCGATGCACAAGTGGCAGGGTGACGTGACAGGAAAATGTTTCTGCTTAATATCAGGGTATTTCAGTCCCCAACAAGAAAATTAAACAACGAACAATTGAACTATATATTGCAGCTCAAAATACACAAAAAAGTAGCCAATCAGTCATATAGTTGTAGTGATGGTCCCTCCCAACATCAATCAAGCATGACGAGATAAACATCTGGAGATGTGTTCTCATCTCCTGCTTGTGCCTTCTGAGTTGTCCTTGGGTGAAATCACAATAGTGTGTGTCACTTTTTTCCCAAGATGGACATTTACATCAATATTTTTTACCGAATCTTCATCTTCTGAGACATATAGCATCAAAACCATTAAGAATTTGAAGATGATGCAAACTAGTGATTTGTTGTGATTTGTGTGTAGAAATTCTAAATATATTTTTTTAATTTTTTTTGAAATAGATCATGAATCTTTCAACATCTCCTTTAATAACTAGTTTTAAATAGGAAAACAACATTTTTAGAAAGTAACATGTGTGTCGTACAACATAACTATTTTTTCTATAAAGGATGAAGTTCTAATTTTTGGAATATAGATTCTCAACATCAATATCTAGGGAATGGATATTTTTTCATAATTTTGTGGTACATATATTAAATTTTTTAATGAATTTTTGAAGTCATGATAACTATAATTTGAAAATGCGTGTGTGTCGTACAACCTAACTTTTTGTGTATATATTGAAATACATTTTTTCTTTTTTTAGTGAAACAAGGACATCAATACCTAGGGAAAGGGTATTTTATGATTTTTTTTACAATGGTTTACTATTTTTTCACCTTTGTAAAGAAAAGAGCTTGATTTTAAGAGAAAAACCTATGTTTAGTAAAAATTGAAAATTAAATACAAGATAAAATTAAAACATATTAAAACTATACTTGTTGGAAAGCTTATTTTGAGGGCTACAATCTTGCAAAAGATCATTTCTAAATGAAATTATTTAATCCCTCAAAAGGTAAAGTAAACATGTTTTTTTTCTAGCATTTTGATATGTGCAAAGGAGACTCCATTGTGGGTATGATTTAATACTAGAGGGGTTCTATCCAAGTGGGTTTGATATAAGGGGGTCTTATCTAAACCTCTTCAATTAAAACCATGTAGATGGAACCTCTCAAGGCTAAAATCATTAGTTTTTATAAGAAAAGTGATTTCAGGAAAAAATAAGCATGTCCCAAAAGTGAGACACACTATTGTGGCAACACCCCCTTACATGATTTGTATTTGCATTTGTAAATTGAGTGCTAATTAAATGCAACGGTGCTAAACAACTATTTGCAACGAAGAGTGGAGTGCGGCCTACATTTGGGCTAACACTCGAATTGAAATTCAACTCCCCAAACAAAGGGATGTATATGTTTAATATATCCCGAAACAAGGCATGGTTGTGTGCAAACGAGTTTGTAGGACTGCTTATATGTCTTTCTCACTGCAATGACCTATGGGCCTAGTTGATTTCTCTTTCATTCTTATCTTGTTTCTTTTGAACCCTTTGTTGCTCCATCTTGTCCTACCTTTCCTTCTTATCTTGTTTCTTTTGAACTCGGTCCTAGTCCCTCTTTTGTTCTATTTCCTTCCTATCTTGTATCCTTTGAACTATCTCTTTCTCCTTCTTCTACTCTCTCTCCTTCCTATCTTGTTACTTTATAGCTCTATCTTCCTCCTATTCTATTTCCTTCCTCAAATCTACATAGTAATCTAGCAACTGTGGTATGGAAAAAATGTCAGGTGGAGAAGGAAATGAATAAGTTCCTTGCTCTTCTTCGCACTGCAAGACAATACCCAATTTTTTGGCTCCATCGACCAACCAAGATGATTGGGTAGGGGTCAAGGGAAGGCTTAAACTGTCATAACCCTCATTTGTAGCTCCCTCAACAAACCAAGAGGGTTGGGAAAAGGGTGATGGAAGAATTAGACTATCATTACCATCCTTCATAGATCCATCTACCAACCAAAACAATGGGGTAGGGGCTGAGGGAAGAGTCAGGCTATCATTATGTTCTTCATGGTGGTTATCCACCATGTCATTTGTTTGATGATTAACTGTTTGATTCATTGTCAATTCCTAATGTTGTGATGCTGTTATCTGCTTGCCTGATGGAGCAGTAACTACGACAACTATCTTCGCTTCTACATTTTTTTCTTCTTTAGGGGCGAATAAAACCCCTCTTTGACTTGTAGGCCACCTTGTTGTGGCCATTTTATTCATTGGCTTGGACCTCATATCAACTTTATAGTGAGCCTACACACATTATTGATACATGTTTGAAACAATGATAAGAAACACCATTAAACACCCTTAAAGACAGAGTGATGCATGTTTTGTTTTTTAAATTCCTTTATTGTGTTAGCTGATAGTTTATAATGGTAAATTCAGTAATGTTGAAGTTTTATTTGATCATACCATTTTGTTTGAATTGGACATTTTTAAAACTTATTTGATTCAAATGAAAGCAGTTTGGGTAATGCCATAAAGCTGATTGGAACTAACATTTTAGATAATTGAAATTCATTGTCATTCATCAAGAGGCATCAAGCATGAAACAATGTGATACTGAGTTACAAGTTTCTGATATATGCAAATGTTGAAATTGAACATTCATACACAATCATAAATAATATTAGTCGAAACCCCAGCTAGTGAGTTACAAAGAATCAATTGCAACAATGACATTGCCATGCAAAAAAGTGACCTGGCCTTGTGCAACAATCATAGAGGGTTTAACAATCACAATCTAAGGACTGGAAAGCATTGACATCCATAAACAATGTTAAGTTGAAACCCCAGATAGTGAGTTACAAAGAATCAGTTGCAACAATGACATTGCCATGCAAAAAAGTGACTTGGCCTTATGCAACAATCACATAGGGTTTAACAATCACAATCTAAGTAATTGGAAAGCATTGACATCCATAAATAATGTTAAGTTGAAACCCCAGATATTGAGTCAACATGTAGTGGGTGAGAAACGTTTACAGTGCAAATAACTGATTTATATACCCAGGCATATATAACATAGAAAAAATACCAGGAATTGAATTGAAATTACTTGACAATCATAAATAGATAAAGTTGAAACACCTGATATAATTGTCACTTTCATATGCTTGAAAAAAAGTTAGGGTGTGGAGAACTAATCTATATTGGAAGCCATTTGGAAAAGTCCAACAAACAAACTTAAATGCCTTAACATACATAAACTCTATAAGTTGAAACCCCAAATATTGAGTTATAGGTTTGTGGGTCACATAACTTTTACAGTGAATATAACAAATCTATATTGGGATATAGTAAGAATTTAAGAAGAACCCAAAAAATGAAAATAACTTCTTGGAAATTTAGAAACAGTGTAAGTTGAAACCCCAGATGTAGAGTAACAGGTTTTTTTGAGAAACGTTACCATGGTTTTAAACATATTGTCATAGGGACATGAATAGTTAATATGAAAAAGAAAAGGTATGTACTGTATGGTGAAAATCACTTGCATAGCATTGAACATATTGGCATTCATAGGCATAAACAAGAAGTTTGAGATTGACATTCATAGGCATAAATAGTGTGTTTGTGTAAAGTACCTGAATGCTGATAGTGTGTTGTTGGTGCTGCTTCTTCTTCTCCTCTTTGTTTGTCTACCTCCAAGAAAATGTTGCAGTGAATATGAAAGTGAGATGTGGTTAATGGAAATGCAACTTTTAATTTGAAAATCTCTTTATATGTTCAATGTTGTTTGGTATGGAGTCTTTAATTTCAGTCCTCCTTTTTCAAATTTGAAAATTTGTTTAGGTGCCTTCAATTGCATAGTTTGTATGTATTTATGGTGTGCATTTTTTGTTTTTTGCTCAGGCAAATGTGGTGGCCTTACTACCTTTGTTTTGGTGGTTGTAGGTGGAAAAAGAGGAGTTTCAACTAGTTGTTATGTGAATGGATTTGATAGATGGGACAATTATGAATGATTTTTTTTCATTTCAATGCTGTATTGATGGCATAGTGGGATAGGGGGTGGGTTGGATTGAATTTGGCCTATGGGACATTCTTAGCTCATAGTTGTTTTCCTCATGCCACTTGTATTAAAATACTAGCCATGAACTAATGCGAGTGGTGATAGTAGAGGGGAGTGTGGGTTATACTAATTTTTTTATTATGGATGCAAGTTGTAAAGCTACAGGCCATTAAGAATGAATATGGCTTGTATGTTTGTGGTATCAGATGTGCTTTGAATATTCTTTGACATATAAGAATGTGATATATTATTTGTGTTATTGAAAAATATAAACCGATTATAATATAATTTTTATGGTACAGTGAATCAAGTGCCTTTGTTGACTTTGTGGGTGAAAATTGATTTACATTTGTATATTAAGGTGGTCTACTGTGGGGTCCACGTGGGACTACTTATGTCCCCACAATAGGCTCCCACCCTACTTTGGGCCCCTCTCCCCTATTTTTAACTCACCATAAAAAATAATCCATAAGTAATGCCTTTTTAAAAAAAATTCATCAGGCCCACATTGAAACCTCCCTACCAAGCCCTGCTCTCTCACTGCTTTCTTCTCACAGTAGCATTAAGACCCATGGGCTGAAGGGGAATGGTGTAGCTTGGTCCACATCTCTCGTTCCTGACCATGGATCGATGAACTTCCCACATTACTTTGTATTTTCTATCTTTTGGATAAAACCAATTATTACCATTTCAATAATAGTAATATGCATTTGCTCATTATGTTATATTGCAACTATTTTAGTATACCAGAGTACCGAGACCCCATAGAAAAATCTCTTGTTGCTGCAAATCATTTACCTCATAGATGAGAGGAATAGAATACTTTAAAATTATTTCAAAGGCAAGTGAGATGGCCATTGAATATTTTTAAAACTTGCAGGTCATGCAAATGAGTTGCAGGGCATTTTTGATGTTATCAGGCACTTAAAAACATCAGAAACCTTGGTAAAACTAGTTCCAAGTCATTAGAAATGCTTTGGGAATCATTTTGGAGGCTAAACCAACATTTTCTAGCTTGTAAATGTCTTTAAAAATACACTAGAAAACTAAAAACGTGATTAAACTTTACATTTGCTTCTTCAGCAACATAAAACATTTTCAGGCTTTTAATAATGTAGTGGAAAAGTTAATAAAGCTTTAATAAAGCATTAAGATACTCTATTCTTCTCCCAAAATGCTCATAATAGGTTTCCCCGCTTCCCCGCATCAATTCCTGGTGGCAACACATACTCCAACGGGTTGGCGGGCAAACATTTTAAAACATTTAAAATGTCTTTAAAGGCTGAAAAAATGTTTTCAAAAGCTACAAAAATGACTTTGGAATATTTGAAACACCACTGGAAGGCTTCATCTTCCCTCCTCGCTTCTCCGTGACCTTCATGTGTCGTGAGCAAAAGCTTTCACAGGTTGGCAAGGAAAGCAATTTATTAAAGTTCTAACTTTATAAACTTTGGAAAATAATTAATCTTTCCCTAATTACCCTCAATTCATGTGCATTTTTCATTTGATAACATTTAAAATATGTAAAGAATTTAAAATATTATGTTTTGAAAACTTTAGGAACTTTGGAAATTTCAATTTTGCTTGTGGACCAAATAGGGAAAATTCATTGCATGCAAATCAAAACACTTGGAGCCACCAAAAATTGTGTAGGGACACTATCAATTATTTAGAGCAAACCCATTTCCTCAAAACTTGCATTGTCGAGATATTTTTAGGACCTCCTTTGTAAATTGGCCTGCTAGATGCCTTTGCCACGACTAAAATGCATTAAAATAATGCATCATACGATCTTTGATTTTGACAAAAAATGGAGCTGGAGATGTTTTGAATGAAAATGAGAAATGGGTTTCCATTAAAATTTGCTTTCTGACATTCTGCACAATAGTAAAAAATAGGTCAAGTGGCCTCTGGAATCGCCTTGGAAAACTAGTCAAACAACATTTTGAAGCCATAAAAATGAAAAGGCATGTAGAAATTTGACCCAAGAATTCAGTGCAACAAACATCTTGGAAAAAAATATCTTAAGGCGCAAGATATTAATATCCAAAGTGGCTCAGTCAGACTTTTCTACAATTGCACTTGTCAAAAACTAATTGGGGCTCACCTTGTCACCACTTCGAAAATATATGAAATCTCCTCCTGGGACGCTACCATTGGAAAAATTAGATCATTTGGGTCCATTGAGCATGTGTGCAAGAGGGATTTTCTTCAATCAACATTCTTCACAAGATATTAGGGGTCAAAGTTGGCCACCTTGAAACATTCTAAAAATGCAGGTGTAAAAACATAACAAATTGCATTTGCTTTTGACCAGGTAAAAATATCAAATCAAATCCCAAAGCTCTAAAACTAGAATAGAGAGCATATGAATATGAGGGGAATGTAGAGCACCAATCCATTTTCCATGACGATCATCCATTTACGAAATATCAATCTCAACATGAGGCAACTTCACAGGCCTGAGAATTTGCAAAATAGCAAAACAGTCCTAGAACCCTCCAGTTTTGCACTTCAAAACCTTGTCAAAACTCATCATGGGAACCTAAAATCATACATACATGTTGACATATGTCAAATGAATATGCCCACCAAAGGATTTGACATGAAAATCAACTGGCTTTGAATTATGATCCTCTAAAGTAGGTCAGTGGGGCAAATTTTTTAGGGGCACTTTTGAGTGTGCAGATCAATTTTTTCAACATGGGCACTTCAAATTTTGCAAATTTGAAGGTGCCAACAGTGGCTCTAACTAGGAATACATGCCCCTTGCAGGAATGCCAGATTCTAAATCTCTGGGAGTGTAGACCAAGTGCTAGAACATTGGGTGATAGAGTCCTTTTAACTTTTTAAACCACATTTGATGACCCCAGGCCACCAAATGAAAGGAAGAGCCCATGTTTTCCTTTGTCAAACACCATCCCGTTGAAGGAAACTATTTCCCTCAACCCACATTTACCTTTGCCATACCACTGCAACAAGTACAACCCTCTTCTTACAAGCAAAAAAATGTGGTTACAACTAAAATCTACCTGATTACAAACATTTCCATTAACATCTTTCACAACTTTTCTAAGAATACCATTGCTAATGTAATCTTTTTCATTCTATATTATATAATCAAGCATAAACTAAAAATCTCTATCATCACATGACACATATTCATATTGAAAATAACATTCCTTGCTCTTCATCTTACTATCATGCTCCATCAAGATACCTCCCAACTGAACTGGAAATTGAAAGTATTCATACTCTTCCAAGTAGTTGGCATCATGACACTCAACCTTGTCTGCAACATCTGTATCAAATGTAAAACACTCATAGGCAATTCCCTCGAGGAGCTCATCAATGTGTTGCTTTGTTTGCTCAAGACCACACTCTAAACTTGTATTAGATGCATCATTAGAAATTTGAACAAAGAGTGGGTTATCTTTGCACCAATAAGGATCATCATTTCTCATTTCTAGTGAAGATGGAGGCTCATCAAATAAGGGGTTTTCCATTACATTCATTGTGGTCATAATTTTTTTTTCCTCCTTAACATGAAGATCTAAATCTTCCATATCACTGCATATTCAAAATCATTACAATCACTAGAAGAGCATACAAATATATTTTCAATTTCATTTTCATCATCAATATTTAACATCTTTGACTCACATTTTAAAAACTCGTCATAGGAAGAAAGTTGTTCCTTCTCATACAAATATGCATTCCCATCAATATCATCACATTCCTCGTTTGCAGCAAATGATTCCATCTCTATTTCATGAGGATAATCACAATCAACAAAGAATTGACCATACTCAATGCCATCATCATTACTACAACAAAGGGACTCATCAACACTGAAACTATGCTCAAAATCTGCAAATTGATTGCACAGTGTTATGTCTTCCATAGGACTATAGGTGTTGGAATCTTCAAAAGAATTGAAACCACAAATTTCATTTGCTTCACTAATGTATGCATTTTCAACCTTTGTTCTGCTCTCTTCTTCTTTATGTGATATCTTATTACTTGACTCATATGGGACACCAAAATCATTATTATTGTAGATTGAAAATATAATAATTTCTTGATTATCATATCTAATCTTTTCAAAAATAAAAAAGTATTCACACACTTGGTCAAGCCTAATAGGCTTAAATTCCTTTGGTAGAGCACTCAAACCTAGTGCATAAGATTCATAAAATAAATCAATGCACACTAAATTTTCAGGTTTGTGACACTCAGGAATTGCAGCCAGAGTATCCATAAATCTTGCATAGAGATCATACGATGATTCTCCTCGATGTCTACTTATGCAAGAGAGGTCTTGAAAAAAGACCATAAGATCACAAATTCATGCAACTTCTTTACAATTTGTTTGGGGCTCTATGTGATCAATATTATGGAATGATGTGCAAGCTAAAACAATATGGGTGTAAGTGCTTTGACATTCATCTTTAATTTCTTCCTTACACCTTTCATCAACATTTGGTGCCTTAGGGAAGCAAACACTTGTAGACAAATAACTCCTTTGCAATCCATATTTCTAGTTGTTTTCAATGTTCATGGCTATATCATAGGCCCGATGCAAGGTTTTAGGATCCTTATTTCTCAGTAGACAACTCATCTCATTATCAAAAGATCCCAAATAAACAACCAAAAACATTGCATGACTTAGTCTCAAAACCTCAGGAATATCCCTCAATGTTTTAGAAAATCTTCGGTTAAATGTTGGAACCAACTCATCCTCTTCTTTCTCAATGCTCATAAATTTATTTAGCACATAACTAGCATTTATTTTTTCACCAAATTGTTTCATGAACATTGCTTTTAAATCTACCCAAGAATATATAGAGCATGCCGGTAAATAAGAGAACCAATCTCTTGCATCCCCTTTCAAAGACTGAACAAACAACCTGATGATTATATCTTTAGGTTCAACTTCGTAATAATCCATTAGATTATTGAATTTTTGCAGATGATTATTAGCTGACTCACTCTTTGTACCACTGAATTTTGGTAGCTTATTTTTGATTTCAGGTGGAATAACATTTGGGTAACCATTAATTCCACTGAAATTGATGTCTCTATACCTTTCAATGCTTAAAATTATTTTATTACATGGTAGGGGTTGATTACAAACCATGGTTGCACTAGGAACCATACAAGGATGCATATATTGATGCACTTTGATATGCCTTTCCAAAAAATTTTGTAGTAATGCAACTATCATGCACATAGTTCCTAGCTTCCTTATACAACATATGATCTTAAATCCTTTACAAAACTTATGAAATCTGGTTTCAACTATATTTAAGGTCTATTCACCATGAGTAACTCTAAGCAAAACAAGCATACTTATACATAATGTTAACTACAACCTTTATCGCAGAAGTATGCAAATTCAATATTGCTACCCTTTCCCTTTTTTAGTGCTATTTCACTCAATAGGGAACCAAATTTTTTCAACACTTGAAGATTTCTCATAAACTAATTTCAAAAATAATAATGCTTTGTTTAAATTTATGAGAATACCTAGAAACTTGTAGTAGCTGCTAACCTTTCTTCTTTAATGAAAATTTTACAGATTTGGAACTCTCTTCACATCTTTTAGCAAGTTCTTTAGGTCTAGAGTCGTCACCTCTCTTCACAGAGTATTGAACTTCAAACAATATGAAGCTCCTTCAAAGATGAATTTGCTTCTGGGTCTTCAACAACAAAGTCACACATAATTTTTTTAAAACCTGTTGCAACACAACCACTTCTAGGTTTGGAAACTTCTTAATATTTGAACTAGATGTTTAGATTCACCAAATTCTTGACTCTATGCAAATAGATACTCCTTTGATGTTTCCCCAGTAGAGTCGCCAATTTGTTGGTGAGTTAGATGGGAAAATAAGACTCCACAATTTTGAACCTCTGGTTACAAATAATATTTCAATATTTTAATGACTCTTTGACAAGATAGTCTGCAACTAAATTTTAAAGATCTCCCCAGTCGAGTCGCCAATCTGTTGGTTATTTTTCTTGTAACCTTCAACCCTAAGGAGAAACACAATTCCTAAACTAGGGGATTCAACATTTAGGATAGGGGTTATATACTATCAATAGGTTGAAGACAAGAAAAGCCAACGAACAAGGCTAAGAAAGCCTTCTACACTTTGAGCTCCACAGGACTCAAGAGCGTATTCCTAATTATAGGCCTGAATGTATGATAATTGCATGCTAAGAAACATATTATAGACCTATGAAAGTGGATGGTTCTCAAGTATATGAGTGATGGGTATTGTATACTCGACTAGGTTCAAGCATAATCCCATTTTCATTGAACATTATTGAGAACACATAACTTAGATATCTTCATCTCAAATACATAAAGGGTTAATTGATGGAATTCTCTCAAATATAGCCTTTATACTCCTTCAAACTCCATGAAGATACAAAGAACAAAGATAACTTAAAAAACCAAACAAAAGTAACAGAGATTTAATATGATTTGATTTATTACTGAAAATATCTTAGGCTTTGTGATAGATCAATGCCTAATCATGGGCCATGGAGACAAATATTAAATTGCAACATAGGTCCTATTAGCAAACTAGGTTCAACCAATGGATTTAAAATATTTTAATGTCTTACATTAATAGATCCACTCATATTTGTTATAAAATTCTTCTTATCAAGCCCACTTGTGCACTCTAAATCACAGTTATTTGATCAAAGTAATTTAACTCTTTACTTGAAAGAGAACCATGGCCAAACAACAAAATCACATGAAAACTACAATGAAAAATTCAAACATCTTTGATATATTAAATTCATATGATTAAAAGCTTACAAATCTGGAGACAATTTCATGATAGTAATATATTGTTGTACAAATTGGCTAACATTTGCTCATAAAACTCAACTATTACAATTTACATACTTAGTTTATGACTCAGACTACACACTATTCTACCTTACTTCCTAATTCAAAATTTCAAAACTTGTACAAATGAAAAGAAGCAAGAAGATAAATAAGAAGAAGCCCTAAAATCTATATATAGTTGACATCTAGCAACATTCTTCTCCATTGATCAGTAATTGCCTCTAGCACTTGAAAAATCTTCAACTTGCACTTTGGTTCATGCCTCTTGCATTCTCCTGCCCTATAACAAAAAATATTCTTCATCATGATGATCTTCTTCATTATGCTCCTCAGTTGAAAATATTTGTTTCCCACTGACAAAGCCCTTCACTTTGAAATTTACCTTGACCGTGAAAAATGTTCACCCATTTTTTTTGCCCTGAAAAATTTTACTCCTCCATTTTACCCTGCACTATGAAAGTTATCTGCTTCACTCATAAATTTTTTTTACCCTACAACTAAGAGATTTATTTCACCATGAAAAAATCTTTTAATCTCCTCTCTATTTTTTCAAGCAACATTTTTCATTTTATCTACTCCATCGGGATGTAGAGGACTTTATTCACTCATTTCTTACTTACTTTCACCTTTTAAATATTTTCGCAACCAAAGTCTTTTTTTTCACATTATGAAGACTTTAAATCATTTACTTGGGCTATACAAATATTTCACCTATGCCATTTATTTCACATTATATTTAAAATATTTAATTTTTAATGAGGAAGCCTTTCCATCGAGAATTTCATCTTTGAATTATTTTTAACTCACCATAAAAAATAATCCATTAGCAATTCCTTTTAAAAAAAATTCATTGGGCCCACATTGAAACCTTCCTACCAATCCATGCTCTCCTGTTGCTTTCTTTTCACAGCAACATGGAGACGCATGGGCTGGTGGGGAATGGTGCAGCTTGGTCCACGTCTCCTGTTCCTGACCATGGATCGATGGCCTTCCCCTATTACTTTGCATTTTCTATCTTTTGGATAAAACCAATTATTACCATTTCAACAATAGTAATAGTCATTTGCTCATAATGTTATATTGCAACTATTTCAGTATACCAAAGTACTAAGACCCCATAGAAAAAGCTCTTGTTGCTGCAAATCATTTAGCTCATAGATGAGAGGAAAAAAATACTTTCAGATTATTTCAAAGGCAAGTGAGATGGCCACTGAGCATTTTTAAAACTCGCAGGTCGTGCAAATGAGTTGCAAGGCATTTTTGACGTTATCAGGCAGTTAAAAACATCATGAGAAACCTTGGTAAAATTGCTTCCAAGTCATTAGAAATGCTTTAGGCATCATTCGGAGGGCTACACCAACATTTTCTAGCTTGCAAATATCTTTAAAAATCCACCATAAAACAAAAAAGGTGATTAAACTTTACATTTGCTTCTTCAACAATAGAAAACATTTTCAGGCTTTTAATAATGCAGTGAAAAAGTTAATAAATCATTAAAATACTTTGTTCTTCTCCCAAAATGCTCACAATAGGTTTCCTTGCTTCCCCGCATCAATTCTTGTGGCATCACATACTCTAGCAAGCTGACAGGCAAACATTTTAAAACATTTAAAATGTCTTTAAAGGCTTCAAAAATGTTTTCAAAGGTTGCAAAAATAACTTTGGAATATTTAAAACACCACTGGAAGGCTTCATCTTCCCTCCCCACTTCGTAGTGAGCTCCCTGCCATGAGCAAAAGCTTTCAGGGCTAGCGGGGAAAGTAATTTATTAAAGTTCCGACTTTATAAACTTTGGAAAATAATTAAGCTTTCCCTAATTTCCCTCAATTCACATGCAATTTTCATTTGATAACATTTAAAATATGCAAAGCATTTTAAATATTATGTTTTCAAAACTTTAGGAACTTTGCAAATTTCAATTTCTCCTATGAACCAAATAGGGAAAATTCATTGTCGGCAAACTGGGACATTTGGAACCATGAAATTTTGTGTAGGGACATTATCAATTATTTAGAGCAAACCCATTTCTTCAAAACTTGCATCACTAAAAGATTTCTAGGACCTCCTTTGTAAACTGGCCTACCGGATGCCTTTGCCGTGATTGAAATGCATTAAAATAATGTATCATATGATCTCCGATTTGATGAAAATGGAGCTGGAAACATTTTGGATCAAAATGAGAAATGGGTTGCCATTAAAATTTTCTTTTTGAGATTTTGCATAGTAGTCAAAACAGGTCAAGTGGCCTTTGGAATTGCCCTGGAAAGCTAGTCAAACAACCTTCTGAAGCCATGAATATGCACAGGCATGCAAAAATTTGACCTAAGAATTCAGTGCAAAAAATAACTTGGAAAAAAAGATCATGAGGTGCAAGGTATTAACATCCAAAGTGGCTTAGTTAGACTTTTCTGCAATTGCACCTGTCCAAAACCAATTAGGGCTCACCAAGTCACCACTTCGAAAAAATATCAAATCACCTCATGGGAAGCTACCATTAGAAATATTAGATCATTTGGTTCCATTGAGCATGTGTGCAAGAGGGATTTCTTTCAATCAATATTCTTCACAATATATTAGGGGTCAAATTTGACCACCTTGAAACATTCTGAAAATGCAGGTGTAAAAAGAGAACAAATTACCTTTGCTTTTGACTAGGTAAAAATATCAAATCGGATCCTGAGACTCTAAAACCAGACCAGGGAGCATATGAATATGAGGGGAATATATAGCACTAATCCTTTTTCCATGATGATCATCCATTTTTGAAATATCAATATGAATAGGAGGCAACTTCACGGGCTTGAGAATTTACAAAATAGCAAAATAGTCCTAGAACCCTCCAACTTTGCTCTTCAAAACCTTGTCAAAACTCATCATGGGAGGATGAAATCAGATATACATGTTCACATATGTCAAATGAATATTCTCACCAAAGGATTTGACATGAAAATCAACTGGCTCCGAATTATGATCCTCCAATGTAGGTCACTGGGGCAATTTTTTCAAGGGAACTTCTGAGTGTGTAGATCAAATTTTTCAACGTGGACACTTCAAATTTTGCAAATTTGAAGGTGCCAACAGTAGCAATAAAAATCCCATCTAGAATTTTTCTACCAACAAAAAATACCCCCTACTCATTGGAAATCAAAGAAGTGAGCCAAGGTTTAAGCCTTTCTACAATCAACTTAGTAATTATCTTATAAAAAACATTGCAAAGAAAAATTGGGTGAAACTGATTGATGGAGAAAGAACCCTCCCTTTTTAGAATAAGAACAAGAAAAGTGGAGTTCATGGCCTTCAACACTTTTTATTCCTCTATGATTCTTGAAAAACCTCCAAGAGATCCACCTTAATAATCTCCCAAAAAACTTGAAAAAACTCAATAGGAAAACCATCAGGGCTAGGGGCTTTACCTTTTTCATTTGAAACACAACAATATCCAATTCCTACAAAGAGATGGGATGAAAAAGAGCCTCATTCATCTTAGGAGAAACTAGGGAAGGAATACAAGCTAGAATAGAGTTTTCCTCCATACCTGTCGGTGGAGAAACCTCATTAAAAAGAGTAGAAAAGAATTCAAAAGCCTCCCAAGAAAACTTAGCCTAAGAAGAAAGTTTAACTCCCTCCAAAAACACAAAAGAGGTAATAAGATTAGTGTTCCTCCTTGCAACAATGTAGTGGTGGAAAAAAATAGTATTTCTATCCCCCTCTTGAAACCAATCAATTCGAGACTTTTCTTCCAAAAAATATCCTCTCTTAGCTACCATTCCTCGAGAGCCTTAGTCTCCATAGCCTCCTCCCTAAAAAAATCAATAGAAAGACCAAGATCATTAATTTTATGGGTGATTGAATCCAAACGAGTCTGAGTAGTTAATTTATTATGATAAAGATTCCCAAAACACTGCATATTCCACTTCTTGAGTCTTTATTTCACATATTGCAATCTCTTGACAAAGGTATACATAACAATATCATAAGTAGGTCTCCCGTCATGCCACCAGTCCAACACCATCTCATGGAGGGAAAGATCCTGTAACCACATGAGTTGGAACTTGAAGGAAGGGTTCTTACGAGCTCTGAAAGGAACAATTGAAAGTTTAATCGACCAGTGATTTGAACCTCCTCAACCCAAAAACAAGAGACAAGAAACCTATCAAGCCTCTCTGAAATAGCTGCATCATCACATCCTCAATTATTCCAAGTGAAGATACCATTATTGGGTTTCACATCAATTAAATTCAAACTATCCATGTTTTCTATAATAAGAAAAGAAAAAGGGACTAGCTTAGCAATACCTCCTCTCTTCTCCTCCAAACTAGAAACAACCTCTAGCCAAAATATAAGGATGTCAAGGAACAAGCAAGCAAACCTTACTAATATGAGACAAGAGTTGATACTTACCCAATAGATTAGTGGGAGCATAAACATTAATGAAAAGACAAGATTCACCAGATTCCAAACTAGAATCAATCATAGAGATAGAAGAATGAATCGAGATCCACCACAAAGAAACAACCTTTCCTGGATCCCAAAAATAAGCCTCATGTCTTGAACCACCAAAAAGTATTGACACATTGATAACATCCACAAGGCCAAACACTGAGGGCTCTATCCATCATACCATCAACTGATAGCTTAGTTTCCTAAATAAAGATGATATTAGGAGAATGGCAACAAATCATCTCATGAATAGCCTTTTGTCTAGGGGTGCTATTCAAGCCCCTTAGATTCCATGAAATAATAATCATTTATCTGGATGGGAGAAATGAGAGTTCAGGTTTTCACCAACTTAGATTCCACCAGAGTCTTACCTATCAACATAACTTTCTCAAGGTCTTTCTTATGGCCCACCATAGAAGATTTCTCTGGAGGCCCCTTTTTAAGGGATTTTTTTTGCAAACCCAAAGCCTACACAACCCCACTATTTTTCCTTGAATCCAAGGACTCATTCACTTGTGAAGAAGAAGGAACTGTCAAAGCTCTATCATTATTTGAAGCCAAAGGTCCATTAAGATTTGAGGAATCTTGCATTTGGAGAGTAGCATCCATTTCCATATGACCAACCTCCATCTAACTAACCTCCAAGGTTACCCCAACCAAGTTTTCATTACCAATCTTTACATCCCCTTGCAAGACCACCTCCAACAAGCCTATACTAGGAGAAATCCCAACTGGGATCCCCTCTTCCTGAACTAAGTGATCCAAATAATCAAATTGATTAAAGATCCCATAACTTTCTCTGTCCTTGAGAGTTATCTTTTGACCCCTCCCCTTATTACGAGGCTTAACAAGAACAAAACCATCCATATCTACAACCCCCTCCACCATAGGAGCCTTCCCATTACCATTCTTAGGAGTAGGCTTAGAAGGACCATTAGTTTTAACAGCCACTTGGTTAAACTGAGGGAATTTCCTTTGTACATGCCCATATTCATGACAAACTCGACAATGAAAAGGGAGGGTTTCATAGTGAAGTTGTTGAATCCAAGAAGAGGATCCAACAAAAAATTCAATAGAATTAGGTAAAGGGATATTTAAATCAAACTCAACATATATTTGAGCATAAGAGATTGCATTCTTTCCCAAAGTTTATTGGCTAGGCCCAACTATTTTTCTAAGCAAACGAGCTATCATATGCAAAATATCGCTTCTCTAGAATTCTAGATGAAGCCGAGTCAGACAAATCCAAATTGGGACCTGCATAGGAAGTTCTTCAATAGAGTTGAAACCCTCATGCCAAGGTTTGATGAAGATCCAAATCGAATTGTAAAAATATGGACCACCTTCAAAATCCTTATTCCTATCCGCCATGCATGAAAAGCTAACCAAAAAAATAATTATTGGTAGTCATCATTATCTCCATATCTCCTTTAGGATTCCAAACCTAATTGGTCCAGTATTCCAAAGCCAATAAAGAAAGGAAAAGACCCATGAACTTATAGATTAGAGCATGATTACTCAAGTAAGTAACATCCTACATAATGGAATCCAACTAAATCACCAAAATGTGGTGATCCTAGCAACACTCCAAACACCCATTCACCTTTTTAATTTTGGGAAAAAACCCAATTTAGGAAGACCCTTCACCATTTGAATTTATTTTGAAAGACTCCATAACCAAAGAGGAAAAAAGAAAAAGAAGCAGAGCCCACAAGCTGAGCACCACACAACTTCAAAACCTAGCAGCAAGAAAATAACACAGCCAAGGGAGAGGGCCTTAGACCCACTACACCAAGAAAGAATGAGCAGAAAAAAGAGAAGCAACTCCTCCCACAGATCGGCTCACACCCCACAACAACACGCACCAACAAAAAAAAGGAGACAAACCCACAATCTTCAGAATAGAGACCCCACCAAGCTGGCATAAAGCACCCCCAGAATACAAAACAAAATCCACCCACATGAAGAACACAATCTTCAACACTAGCACCAAGAGGATACATGTAATGAAGGGAGGCAAAATGCAGGCATTGAATTGCTACAGGCCGTGAGCCCACAAAAACTCCTACATCCACAGCTTCATTTCGTCCATCCTTTCTATCCACTTTGGATCTATTTTGGAAACTATTACCCATCCACATAAACAATAAATTTGATAACTAATTATAGAGAATTTTCTAAAATTCCAAGCTCACACACAACACATGAACTCTACACAATCCTATAAGATTCTTATTTTTCCATTTACCAAGCTAACAAGTTTTTCTAAATCATCACCTAGCATAGAGTTATGTATTTTGTTTGAGTCTAGTTTTCTATCTCAATTTTCTCTTCCACCAAGTGGAGTATCCAAGGTTGGGAAAGGATAAAAAAATCACCAAAGTTGGACTTGGACTAATATGTTAATCAAAATCCTTTTCAATATTTAGGAGCATTGAAATCATAGTTATGCTATTTGTTTATTTATTTACAATTGAAATAGTTTGTTCTTGAAATGCTAAAATAATCATTTTTCACAAAAAAAAGATATAATATTTAATAAATATCTCATCTTTCCCATGATCTACATCATTCTACTATTGTTTCTTAGATTTAGTAGTAAAGTAAATTATTTAATTTTATTGTATTAAAGTATTTTACACTATTTTAAAGATTAGTTTTATTGCAATTTTAAATCCTTTTAAAAACCATACATTTTCCAATATTTAAAGTAGGCTAGAAATTCATATTTGAACATGAAAAATTAAGTTAAATTAAAAAATCAAGCAATAAGAAAAACATAAAAGAGTTGTCAGTTTTTTAAGTTTCTTAGTTGATAAATACCATAATATTTGAATGCATTATTGAAACTAACATAAAAGAAAAATATTTATACTCATTAATTAATCACTTGATCATTAATTATTTTCTTTTTATTTATTGAAAAATAAAAACACAAGATAAACTTTCACTATCATATTTAATATTTCATTTTTAATTTAGTTCTAACCATTTATTTATTATTATTAAAATAATTTAAAGTATAAAACACAAGAACATGCATGATTTAGGCCCTTTAATTCTTGAGATACAAATATCCTACAATATAATAAAAAAAGAAAGAAAAAGATATGAAAACAAACATTCTAAATTAATGAAACACAAGTGAAATGACCAAGAAATGAAAAATTAAACTAAGTATCTTGATTAATGGTCAAAGTTGAATTATGCTTATATATTATCTCTCTCTACATCTCATACATATACTAGAGGACCATATATCCTAGGGTTAGATAAGATTTTGAAGGAGGACACTTTAAGTAAGTTAAAAGATTTTTTATTTATTGAAATCATCAATCAAGAAAAAATCTAAGTGAAAGCTTGCATCATACAATAGATTGAGGAAGAAAATTTAAGAAGAAAACTCTCATTATAAATATGTCTCCTAGAAGAGTTATTTGTGATATAAAATCATCACTTAAACACCTTTTTTAATAATTTTAATTAATTACTTAATGTAATGAAAAATACAATATAGAGAAAAATAAATGGATCAGCATCACCACACCTTTAGAGGTTTCCCAAAATATATAACCCCATGTTGTGACTAAGATATGTCACAATTCAACACCCCCATTTTTCATTAAATTTTCCTTTATCTTTGTAGTGTCAAAAATTGTACTCCCTTCTTGGAGATAGTACAATTTCACACCTAGCTTGGACCTATCCTAGTCCTCTTGCATGCATGTCCTTTAAATCATCATTAATAGTCCACTAAGACCATTTATTATGTATCCCAAGGCTTATTTCAATTGAAATCCTGACAAATTCAATAAAAGCATTTAATATTCTAACCCCTTGGCATTCTCTCACCTTGGAAATCTAGGGTGGAACTAATACGCTACCTTGGGCATATTAGTCCCCCCTAGGTGGCACCCATACACCACCCTTGGTGTATTAGTCCCTTTTGGGACTGTTTTAGGTTTTTGAGTGGGAAATCAAGGTTTTTAATTCAAATTTTGGAAATATCGGCATTTAGGATTTGATAAACGGAAAATTAGATAGGATACCTATAAAACTAAGGTTTCAAATCATTATTTCACCCAGAATCTTCAAGTAAGAGATTTTCACCTAGACCTAGAGATTTCAAGAGAGATTTTCAAGCACTCAGGAGCTTTCGAGAGAAAGTTATCAAGCATTTGGAGGAACATTCAAGATTCAAACATCATGTCAAAGTATTCATGCATCATGTATGTTTGTGAGCTAACATGTTGATGTAGTGTTCAAGATCCATTCAAGCATTCAAATAAATTATCTCATATCAAGATCCAAGATCAAGATCTACATCCATTGAAGCCAATTCATGCAAGTTGGAGATCTACAATCCAAGGATTCAATAAGGTTTGGTGAGTTGTTATATACATTTTTTCATTCATCATTCCTTCATGCTATTTCATTTCATTTCAAGGTTTAATTACCAAAATAGGGTTTGACAAAGGAAAAACCCCATCCTCTAACAAAATAACATTTCCCCCTCTCTTTTGATGTGTGTTTTACAAATTTAGGTGAATTGGACTCATTTGCTCAACTTGAAAATTTAGTCCTTGATATAGCCTTTTGATAGTATTCAATAGTGTCAAATATGGGTTCAGAAGATTCAAAAAGATCCCAAAAAAAACCTATAGGTGGACTCATATCCCCAAATTGGTGTATTAGTCCCATGACAATATTTTATCACCATTCTACAGATCTTGATCAATCTACAGAAGATTCCAGACTCTTCCCTTAAAACCCTAGAGGAGGACTCATTTACGCAACTTGGCGTATTAGTCTCGGTGCAACCCTAGAAACCAATTTTCAAAGTTTGCAGACCTTTTTTGGACATCTTCTCTCCTCTAGGTACTTTTCTATTCCATTCAGTTTATCAGTTTAATTTCATGCCTTTAATTTTCTAGGTTTTATAGTGAGTTTGCATAAATGTTTGCATTTCTCCCTTTTGAAGCTTCATTTAATGGTAAACCCCTGTCTAGTTATCCAAGGAACTCACTAGCCATTCCTTAATTGAGTCACTTAGTTGGAAGATCTAGTTTCCTAATGAAATGTGTTGAAAGATAGAGGGTTAGTATCCCTTCGTTGTGGATCATCCGCTCTATTTTTCACCTTTTCAATCTTAAAAAGAGTGGTGAAACAAATATTGCAACTCCCTAATGATCAAATCTTGTTACCATATTTATGAAAATCCTTCCTTCTAGAGAGTATGGTTCTCAAAAAATACCTTCATCTCTTTGGCTTCTTCCATGCAAACAACAATTATTTATTGCAAATACAAGCCCCAATTAAACAATACACATGTCCTCTTCATGCAACCAAAATCACACCATTGAGTTTATTCACATTATTCAAAGTAAAATATTAGATCCTTCAAAAGTAAAACCCAAATTTCTCATCAATTATCCATTCTAATCTTTTGGAACTCAAAATAAATTTTTTTAACCACTAAACTCCTTACATAATCTACCCTAATACAAACTTACTATTTTTAGTAAGTCTGCATGCTTATTCACATGGGCATGAAATTCACCATTTGTTCAAAGATAATAAATTTAAGACTAATTATTTTCTCTCTCATCTAAAAGAATGAAAAAGTTCTAAACTAAATAAAAATCTAATCTTGTGAAAGTTTAAAATAATATTTAAGACCTCAAATTGAGGCCTTGGATTACTTAAAACAAACCTTGAAAAGTATTGGAAATTTCTCTAATAAAAAAAATTTGGTTGGCATCACAATAGGTTCTTTGAGATTCAAATCCACATAAAATTTTAGCTAAATTGGAATCCTAGTTAAAAATTTAGAACCTTCTGAAGTCTTTACATGATTCCCTCCATCACTTCTCACTTTGGACCAATAATTAGTACAATGGTGGGAATATTTAGATTAGCACATACTTTTGTTAACCTAATGTAAATAAAAATCCTTATGAGATGCACTCTCTCACTTTTCCCTATTTCATTTCATTTCATTTCATTTCATCCTCTCTCTCTCTCTTTCTATTTCTAGAATCACCCATTTATTTTTTGTGGTAAAGGTACCCCTAAATATGTTAGGCTTGATGAGACCCGCGGGTTATATTTCCACCAATAAAACTCTTTCACCCATATTTGATTAGTAAAATTCCTCTTGATCCTATGGTCCCTGTTTTAATTAGATAAGATCATGAAGATATTGATTCAAATAGTGGATGCTATGAATGTTACCGCAACACTATATTGAGACAATTTTGTACCGAATTTGGTAACCCTACATAGGGTTAATACTAGGGGCCAACTCTATGATTGAACTCAAATTAGACAAAATCCCAACATGTTTTAGTTTGATTTGATATCTATAGGAAAGATCCTAGTTTGATCACCTAAGGGATATATGACATGCAACTATTTGAATTATGGAATAATTTAATAATCTAATGTAAGTTTCCAAAAAAATAAAATTTATTTTATAAAAGAAAACTTATATTTTCTAATAATTAAATTATAAAGTACCTAAAATTGTTTGGATAAAATATTTTAAAAAGAGGACCTAGAATTATCTCAATAGTGTTTCTAGGGCTACTTCAAATCATAATGTAAGTTCCTTCTATTTGTACCATAATAGAGTGTGGTGCTGACACAACAATATCAAATATTTGATGCCTTTGACAAAGGTATGAGCTAGATTAGTATTTTTTATTTTATATATGTTTCTATATCATTTTATTAGTGAACATTTGAATGATATCCATTTATATTTTACTTTGTATATTGATGTTTTCCATAAGGATTTACAACTCTACATCATGAACATGCCCCTTTTATGAATGAAGAGATGAAAAAAGGGATTTAGAGTGATTATGAGTATGTGGTAAGTGATTATTATGTTATATGTCATTATATAATTCAATGTTTATATATTAATTTGTGTACACTTTTTACTGTATTAGGTGGAGGTGAAAGAAAGCTTCAAGAGGAGGTCAGGTGAGAAGATTCAAAATAAATCATCATCGCATTTATCTCCTATAGCATTGTAAATTGTGACCCTTGAAAATTTAACATTAATTTTTTCTCCCTCCTATGTGCTTGGACCTAATCACACCCCTAATTTCCCAAATTATGCATTCCATCACCCATTTTAAATATTTATTGAAAATACCCATATGGAAAATCAAAGTATGCATTTAATATTTGCCTCTAGCTTTTCAAATCCAAAGAAAGTGGGTTTGGACAAGGCACCCTTGTCCTCTTAGTGTAGACCCAAACTTTAATATGTCTAGGATGGAAATTTATTATTTGAATTTCAAATCCTAAATGTTGGCTATCAAGATTTAATTTTCTAGAAATTAGAAGAATCACATATAAATACATAAATATTTCACCATTTTAATAATAAGAGGAATTTTGCGAGAAAAATGATGATCCTAAAATCAATCAAGGACTGTCAAGAGAAAATTCATGAGCATTATTATACCATAATTTTTCAGTCAAGCTTTATGTCAATCCTTCATCATGTTTTTATGTAAGTTGATTCATGTTTTGTGACCATTTTTTGTGAGTACTAACACTTGTAGGTTTAGTGTAGAAAAATATATCCCTTTACATTTTCACACTTGTTTGGGCTCTCCCTACTAAAATTAGACTTCTTTATGCCTTATTTGGTCCTATTTTGTATCTACAAGCCTTATTTAATGCATTTCTCTGAGGATAATCCTGAAACTTAACTAATGACCAATCATAATTTGATGTTCTTTGGTTGTGTCCTAGATTTAGTGATCTAGGACTCATATGCCACCTTGGGTGTATGGGTCCCACCTAAGTCTCGGGGCCTGATCCTAAATTTGGCATATAACTCAACATTTCTTGAAATTTTTGTCCCAAGCTTAGGCTATTAGGACTCATAGGCCCCAACTGGCATATGAGTCCCACTTTAGCTTGGAGCTAATTTTGAATTCAATTCTTAGTAGGATTTTATTCTCCTAGATCTAATTTTGGCTTGTAGTGTTGTAATTTTGGGAAATTTGACATAAAAAATTTATAAATACAAGGTTATTTCATATATTTTATCCTAACAAGCAATCTAGCAACCTAGCAAGTTTATGAGATCAAGAGAGCATTCAAGAGCATTCAAGAGTTGATTATCAAGGATTTTGGAGCTATATTAAAGATTCAAGCATCATGTGAAAGTAATCATGCATTGGAAGACATTATTTCATATCAATAATCAAGATTCAAGATCTACATTCATGCTAGCCATTTCATACAATATTGCAGCCTTTATTCTAAGGTTTTGGTGAGTTGCAACATTGCATATTGTTCATTCATCATTCCTTCATTCTATTTCATTTCATTTCAAGGTTTGATTACCAAAACGAGGTTTAAACAAGGAAAACCCCTATCCACTAACAAAACAACATTTCTCTCTCCTTTACATGTGTGATTGTAAATCTGGGTGTTTTGAGGCTTAAAGATCATTTGAAGAAAAAATTGTAAGGTTGAAGAAAATTTTCATAGTTGTCAGGAAGTTGTCATCTTCACAGAAAGTCACCTACATGCCAGAATTCAAAGTTTCATACTTAGAGATCGAACAAGAGAGAAGCTATAGAAGATCACTAGAGGATACTAGATTTTTAGCCAAACTCCAATACTAGGACTAAATCACCACATTGGGCATATGAGTCCCAGTATACCACTTTTCAATCATATCCTATAGATGTTGGTTTACCATTTGTAGATTTGAGATTTATCCCGAAATGTTAAACTGAGACTAAATCACCCAGTTTGACGTATGAGTCCCAGTTCACATAAAAAAGTCATAATTTCAGGATTGTAAGCCTTATTTTGGGCATCTCTAGTCTTCTAGGTACTTCTCTCATTATTCACAGTTTATCATTCTGATTTTAAGTTTCATTTCCTAGGTTACATAATTAGATTTGCACATATTGTAAAGCAATTTTTCCCTTAATCTTCTTTTGGTTTTCAGCTTTTATATGTTTTTTGGCTTCATGATAAATCCATACTTAAAGAAAAAAGTTGTTGCAAAAAGCATGCAATGTGTCACATGGTGGTTGTGCGGATTTTTTTATCGTCTTCATTTTGGGAGAAAGTCAGTGCACGTGTCAGCTTGGCGGGTATTTTCTCTAGCCTGCTATTTTCATAAATCTTAGATTCCCTACTCGCTTGACACATCATCTCTTCACTTTGGGTAAGTTGCGCTTTTAAGGAGCGATCTCTTTATGGATTTTTTTAAAGCATGTTGGGTCTTTCTTGTTTTTAGGTTGGAACCTTTGAGTTAGCACCGTCAATCTATGTGATTGGTTGATTAGATTTTTCCAGGTTGTTTTCTAAGATCCGATTGTTTTCAAATGACAGTCTTTGCTAAATATTTTAAGGACATTAATGAGGCAGTTCAGAATTAATGAGCAAAGATTTCCATGATCTAATCAAGATCTACGATCAGATCATGAGCTATCAAATGCAAACATCTAGCAGTATTTGCTTCTAGAATATTAGCGACATATTTTTCTTTTTCAACTATAAATAGGAGGTGGCAAAAAAAAGAAAAAAAGTTCTCCCAAAAGCTCTTTTAGTTTTCCTTAGTTTTAGGATATTTTATGAAGTTGAAAGTTTGTAGAACACTCTTTTCTCTAGCATGTTATATTTTTTTAACTCAAATTATTATTGGATTGGCATCCGACCTTTGTTTTTAAGTTCATTTGATATTTAAGTATGATCTATTTGGAAGAAATATTTGAAACTATGCAAATTATGGCCTTTTTCAAGTTCCTTCTTTATGTTTTCATTAAGAATAAAAACACTGTGTTAAGCTTAATTCAATAGTTTGAGTAGTTGATTTCCATGTTGTAGGCTTCTATGATATAATAATAACTTGTGGAAATTGGTTTATGTTTGTTGATCTTCTCCATTTTCTTTAAGGGTTGTTATTTTTGCATATTATGCTATAGAAAGAGAAAGGGTTTTCTACAATTTTTGAAAGTTTCTGTTAACTTTTGGAACTTTTATGCTTGATCAAACCTTAATTAGCACTTCCTATGGGGAGATTTGAAAGACTGCACTATGCTTGTATCTAGCTTTTTTTGCTCGTTCTCTTCCAAACAATGAAGGGTTGTGGCATTCTATGTCTATTATATCATTCATAGGAGAATAATTGAGTTTGAAATGTTGTAAAAGCTTTGGTCCATTGCCATTTTCATGTTTTATATTTACATTTCCTTCTACCTTTTCTCCCAACTCAAAGAAGATTCAACTTTCTATTAAAATCCTAGAGGTATTTAGTGAGGCACAAATTGGTTCCCCACTCACTGAATTTTCCATAAGGTTGTTAGAGATCCGCAAGCTTTGATGATCAACAATTCTTTTTCTAGCACACTTGGTGGGACCAAAAAACCTTGCCTGATTAGAAGTTAGAAATATTTCTAAAATCAGGCCAAAGAAAGAAACTGGAAATTTCATGCCTAAAATCCAAACAAGAGCATCCTCAAGGGGTCATTTCTAGTACTCCTAGTTTCCTGCCTCGGTATCTAGGAGAAGAAGACTTGTAGGTTTTGTATCACCTATAAGGAGTAACAGGGTGAGAAGTGAAAGCCCAAGATCTAGAGCCTTATCTACTCCACCTAAAGGCTAAACTTTTCAAATCGAAATACCAGTATACCCGATTCATAGGAATTTGTTCTCCATGGCTCATGTAGCTACCCCTACTCCTAGAAAATTTGTAACCTGGGATAGTACTAGTCTACTACAATCGCCTATGCCCCCAGACGTATAGCCTGCCATACTCGCTAAAATCCTCAAGGCTATTCCATTTTTTTTTGGAGAAGACTTCAAAATTTCCTCTGAATAAATCCAAGATATAGTAGAGGTATGTAGGGTACATAACATAGTGGAGGAAAATATTGCTCTTAGGCTATTGGCCACTTTGTTCAAAGGAAAAGCTCAATATTGGTATCAATCTTTGGGTTCTAGTTCTATTTTCTCTTGGGATCAACTCGGAGAGAGGTTGTTCAAACACTTCTTTGAAAAGGGGGATCACTCCTCATTGCTACATCAATTAATCACCATCAAAAGAGCCCTACAAGAGGCCATGAGTGACTTCAACACCAAGTTTCATAAAACTTGGCAAAGAATCCCTATAATTGCTTAACCTCTAGTCGTGATGGCGTTCATGTTTTACCTAAAGGCTTTCAATTTAGACATCACAATTATGACAACCTCTATGGGAGGGGATATCTTGCTCGACGCATATGATCCAACTATGCATGTAGAGAATAGTTTGATCAATGCTAGGAAGCTTCCATGATGACCTTAGATGCCCGTACTCACAAAAATATCTAATGGTCCTTTGGAAGAAGCTACTCCAAGCACTTTCGCTCCACAAGTCGCAACATCGGCTACCCCACAATCCATGTACGTATACCCCTCTCCACAACTGAGCATGTTGGGCTCCTCCTCTTTAGCAACAGACACCAACGATATGAAGAATCCCATGCAGTCTTTTGCTAACAAGTTAGTCCTCATCAAATGACAAAAAGTGACACCTCTGAGGTAGGCCACTCATACCTATAAGGGAGGAAGTCCATCCTATCGACAAAAAAGTACCAAGGACCCTCAAAAGGAGGAGGTAAACAAACAACGTCCATAAACTAGATAGTTCCAATCACTATGCCACTACAAATAGTCAAGGACAACCAAAGTAAAGAATTAATCCTAGACTAGAATAACCTAGTGGAAGACAAGAATGTATGGTGCTTCCCCTTGCAGTGATAGTCATATGCCTTAAAATTGTTTGAGGGGAAATCTGTAATAGAAGATAACAAACCAAAGAAACAAGGGCATACTCCCAAATACAGAAGAATATCAGTCTCCTAAAATGGAAAATGCCCGCTTTAGAGTGCAAATGAAAGGAATGCTAAAACAAGAGTTAGATATTGCGCCGGATCAAACACTATTTTTATGGATGGAGGAAGAGGATGCAATATTCACAAAAGAGGCTCCCATGACTAATGCTCCACAAGTAAAATCAAATTACAACACAAGATCGAAAAGGAGTCTCACAGGAGAATATGTACAACAAGCTCTACCATGTCCATGGCTACGTCAAATGCAACCATAAGAAAAGAAGGCTTTGCAGGCCGTTGCTCGACCTATTCAATAGTCACAAACTTTGTCGTTGCTAGAGAAGGAGATGTAAAAGATAGTAAGCCCATTCATGAAGGATTGTTTTCCCTAAAGACGAGAGAGATACCATCATTTAAACCCAAGGTACCACCAGTGAAAATGCTCAATGTGGTGGAACAATTGAAGAAGGTGCCTAATAATGTATCTTTGTGGGATTTCGTATCCATTCTTGAACAAAATATGTTGCTCTAGGAAGCATTAAAGAAGGAAGAACAAATACCATAGACAAACATAACTCCACTATGCGATCAAGATAAAGAGCCCACGTCAGACCCTCAGTCTTTGAAAGTCACAACTTATGTGAACAACGTGGGAAATGAAAAAGAGAAAGAGGTAAGCAAGCCAAATCCCACACCTTTCTTTTTAACACTTATTGTGGGAGATAAGATTTTGCATAATAACATGATTGATTCGGGAGCTAGTACAACTGTCATGCCAAAACAAGTGGCCGATGCCTTGAAACTTAAGTATGAGCCCCTTTAGAAGGGAATCATGTAATTGGATGGGGAGAAGGTTCTGACCATCATCCACATTAAAGATTTTTATTTAACCCTCTTCTCATGTCCAACCCAAACGGTCACACAAGAAATAGTAGTAATAGATATTCCCTCGGTATTCAAAATGTGCCTTTCAAGATATTTCACCACAAAGCTTGGTAGATATTTAGCACTTGATTGGTATCATCTGATTTTAAAGACCAAACATGGTGTGAAGATGAAAATCCTTTCTGAATCTTTGCATCTAAAACATATAGCGGTCAATGCAGTCCTATGCTTTGAAGCAACTCATACCTCCTTCTCACAAAGGGAAAAGTACTGCATAGAGATGCTAGAAGAGAAAGAAGACACGAGTGATCAGACCCCCAAAGAGGAGGTCCTCCTCAACCAATTTATTGATTTTGACCCATTCAAAAAATTTCATGTGACAGGACTAGGCACCTATGTGATCTTTGACAATGATTAGGTATTTCCAAAATTGATATAGGATCAGGAGGAATATAATGCTCTGGGTGAAAACTGTCTAGGGAAATTATATTTTGATGGTTCCAAATGCAAAGTTAGTTCTAGAGTAGGTGTCTAACTAGTGTCCCCGACAGGGTCAAAGACCCTCAAGGCCTTTCATTTTCAGTTCCCATGCTCAAACAATGATGTAAAAAATGAAGCCTTGGTTCATGGTTTGATTGTTGTAGAATGAATGGGTGTGAAGAGAATGTAAGCATTCAAAGATTTAGAGTTAGTTGTGAGCCAGGTTTGTGGGAAAGCGGTTGCGAAGAGTATAAGAATTAAATCCTACAGAAATAGGATATGGGATCTTCTTGAAAGCTTTGAAGCTTTTAATATACAATTCATTCCCTAATCTCAAAACAGTATTGCCGATTGGATGGCTTCAATTGGTTTGCAATTTGAACCAATTTATAATTCAACAACGAAGTAGAATGCAATACAGATCATCGTTCGACCAATAATTCTTGACAATGATCAAAATTGGAAAGTATTTGAGGATGATATACAAATCACTATATTTTTATAGAAATCAGGAAAAGCTTCTAACCATTCACAACCCAAAACATAATCTCTTGAGGGGTAGGTTATCCAGTTAAAAGGAAATAATCTTCCTCAAGGTTTAATCTCTCTTGAAAATCTTTTTGATTGTGAGATGGACGTGAGGGATTATGAAGAGCTTGATGTCAAAAGTGGCAAAAAGTTGAAGGTCAGAAGGGATGTTTTGTGGAAGGATAAGGAAAAACTAAAGGATCTATGTTCTAGATACGATAGGGTCATAGCCTAGACTTATGATGATCTTAGAGTGTATGATTCAAGCATAATTCAAAATACTATTGACTTGGATGAAGGATCAAATCTTGTATGACAAAAAAAAGGCCAGTGAATCTGAAGGTCGAAGTGTTGATGGCATAAGATCTCACCAAATTAATCAATTCAAGGATCATATATTCGATTAATCATTCCACATGGGTATCTAATCTGGTACCAGATCAGAAAAAGAATGGCGATATTAGGCTCTGTATGGATTTTAGATATTTGAATAAATCCTCGCTAAAAGATCACTACCCTTTGCCATCAATGGAGCAAATCCTATAGACTGTGGCTGGATCGGAGATGTTTTCATTGCTCGATGGTTTCTCGAGTTATAACTAGGTATATGTAAAGGAAAGTGACCAACATAAAATGACATTTTATAATAAGTGGGGAATGTTCACATACTCAAAAATGTTGTTTGGACTTTCAAATGCTAGTGTGATTTTTCAGTGAGCAATGGATATTACTTTCAGAGGATTAATGAATTGAATTATTTTAGTATATCTGGATGACCTAATGGTCTTTTCAAAATCAAAGGATGATCACTTTGAACATCTATAAAAGGTTTTCCAGATATGTCAAAAATTTGGGATTTCCTTTAATCCCAAGAAATATGTTTTCAGAGTGCCCTAAGGAAAGCTACTTGGTTTTGTGGTATCGAAGGAGGGAATAGCGATAGACCTCAAAAGGGTGAGATCTATAAAGGAGCTGCCCTTACCAATAAATCAGAAAGGGTTGCAACCATTTCCAGGGAAGATCAATTTTGTCACGCGACTCATTTCAAACTTTACAGGCATTATGAGACCTATCACATTGATGCTAAAAAAGAACATAATGTTCAAATGGACCCTCAAAGGAAAAGCAGCTTTCAAGCGGATAAAGGTAGCCATCTCTGTTGCCCTAGTGTTGGCTAACCTAGAATTTTCCAAGGATTTACTACTCTATGTATACAATAGCCAACATAACATAGCTTCGGTACTCACTCAGAAGGACAAAATAAATAATGAAGAGCATCCCATTGAATTTCACTCAAGAAATCTTAAACGATATGAATCCAAGTATAAATTTGTTGAAAAGAAAGCTTTTTGTATTGTTAAAAGCCTAAAAAAGTTCTGACACCTGGTATTGACCAACATAATCACCATTCTCATTGCACATCTTAGTGTGTGGGAGTATATCACTGAGGGTGAAATAACTGAAAAGAGGGCCAACTGGATCACTAAGATCTTGGAATATGATGTGGATATTAAAAAAACCAAGCTGGTTTTGGGAAGAGGTCTATGTGAATATCTTTCATAGGAATCAAGTCCTTAGCTAAGAAGGAAACTGATCAGGTCTACGCAAACCAATTCGAGTCTGACAAGTCCTAGGTGAGAGATTGAATGTAGTATATGCAAAAGGGGTAGTACTCGACCAACCTTCCACCTCACAAAAGGTGATACTATCGACTGTAAGGCACCATGTATGTATTAATCGAAGGTATCTTGTTTAAAAGGAATTATGATGGTGTCCTGCTTTGATGTTTGAATAAGCCACAGGCGGAAAGTGTTCTTAATGAATTTCATAGCAGTCCTGAGGGGGGACATTTCTTCACCAATAATACCACTTTAATGATAATGTGAGTAGGATATTATTGGCCCTTTGTGTTTTCCAAAGTGCACCATTTGGTGAAAAAGTGTACTTAGTGCTAATATTTTTTTGGAAAAATAAATAATTCTGCCCTGCCCTTGATCCCAAATGTAACTAAGGAGCCCTTTTCTCAATGGGGTTTGGATTTTGTTGGGATGATAAATCCTATTTCTAGCAATGGCCATAAGTGGATCCATATGGCAACCGACTACTTCACAAGGTGGATGGAGGCTATTTCCCTAAAAATTGCTACAGACGGCAAGACCGTCAACTTCCTTGAAGAGCTGGTATCAAGATTTGGTTTGCCAAAAACCATCATATCTGAAAAATGCATGGGATTTTGTGGGTTTAGGGATGTCATAATTCACTCTCAAACATGGGGTTTACCTGAAAAATTCATCAAATTACTACATACAAGGAAGTGGGTTAGCGAAGTCAACCAACAAAAAGCTAATTAGGTTAATCGAGCACATTGGGTTAGAATGACAAAGGGATTGGCACAAGAAATTGTGAGCCACTCTGTGGGAAAACCGGATTACATCATTGAGTAGATCTTAAAGGCCTCCCTTATGAACTAGTATACGGGAAATAGGTAGTACTACCAGTTTCCATATAAGAGATCCCTACCTTGCAATTGTTAAAAGTGTTGGAAATTGAAGAAAGATGCACATTGGAAGTAAGGTTGGTAGAAATCTTGACCTTGAGGAGGACAGAGAAAAGGATTACGAAGCCATGATTGGTTTCCAATATATAGTAAAATGATGGTTTGACAAAAGGACCTCCAACCCAAATTTTAGGGAAGGAAGCCTAGTACTAAAGTACAATGAGGGCATTGTGAAACTAGGAAAACATACAAAATTTGAAGCTCTATGGAAGGCACCCTTCGTATCAACACATGCAAGGAAAAGAATGCGTATGAGTTAGAATATACGAAAGGTAGTCATTCTGAATATATGGGTGAATGGTATTTATCTAAAATTGTTAAATTAAGATGTGCAAGTTCTTTAAAAAAATTCATAGTTATGTACCATATGTAATTTTTTTTGTAAAATATGATTTAATTTTGAGAATAAGCCATGAGAATAATGTTGGAAGAAATAGAAAAGGTACTATATTATATATATCAAAAATTTACATTATAGTACAAGCCTGAGGATCTGAGAGAAGGAAATGCTTCTTTTGAAAACCCAAAAAGAGCTATACTATGAAAAGGAAAAAAGGAGAGGAAGCTAACAAAAAATAGTGAGATTCGTAAGCCTCCAACTATCGCTAAGCAGTAAAAAGTGGCTCTTTGTTGGTTTCTTCTTCTTCTTCTTTGATAGGGTGAAAAGGGTGTCAAAACAACACATGTAGGCCCAACACAACAACGATCTCAGTCCTCATTCCTGAGGGTACACCAGGAATTTGGAGTGATTTTTTCAGTCAAGCCCACCAATGCGCTCCACACCAAACTCCCTCAGAAGGAAAGTGGTCGTACGATGAGATAGTGAACAATGCCTCTCAACATCCATGGTGTGAAAGTTAGTAAGGAAGGGTATCCAAACCACGTCCTCCCCATAATCAATGTGTCTACGGAGGTGCATGGCATTTGGAATACCAACACCAGGGATGGTCACTTAAAAAAAAAATTCGAGCCCAACCAAGTACAAAGAGTTGAGCATGGCATGACTCAGTGCAATTATCCAGGCTTTGGCAATGTCCAAGTCGAGAAAAAAATCCACAAAGTGGGAGATGACATTAAAGTTGCACCATGGTTGGTTTTCATCCTTCACATAGTCCTTACCAAGGACCCACTTGAATGCAATGACAATGAGGCAACCATTCTTCTTTGCCAGGTGCTTAATTCTGTTGTTGGTAATTTCACCGGTAAAAGACTATTGCAACCTTTATTGAAGGAGCCAAATGGAAATACCTAGAAAAAATGACATGATGGTAGTAAAAGCTAATACTAGTGGAATGGGAAAAAGCTAATAATAACAAAATGGGAGATAGCAGGAAAGATTGCTAAACTTAAAAATCTATTTTTTGAATGAATAATGTAATAAGGTGGCATCTCTATTTATAGAAAAGATGTGTCAGTGAACTCAACCGACGGAAAATCTATTTTTGGCCAGACAGTAACAAATAAAATATCAAAGTAGTTGGACGGCAAGAGGTAAATCATACGAAAAATTTGATAGAGGCCTTGAGAAATAAATTTGGGTGTTGGAAGTAAATGCTCACGTAGGCTGATCATCTCCATGTGTCCTTTACCATCATTAGCACCAACTAGCTTGCTTATATGAAAATACATTGATTAACGTGTTAAGTTTTGAAAAATTAAATAGGAACATCTTTTCAAAGTACCTTGCACCGCTTAAGCACACTTCTCATTGCTAAAAGCATGCTTTCCAATGTGTTTGGCTTATTTGTGAAAGAGGTAGAAGGAAGAATGTACTAATTCCATTCTCAGGACGAATTTGGAATTCTTAAGGGATACAGATCCCAAACCCACACGTATCACCTCAATGGTAGCATTTAGTGGACTAGTGGTAATAGTAGATCCTTAACTATATGTATGTGCAAAGGAATTAACTACACCCAAAAGCATATTTTGCTAAGTAGCAAAGCAACATGTGACTGTTTCACTGAAGAACCTATACAACTTCTCATCACAACAATGGTAGAAGCATCAACGACTAGAAGAAAAGCTGGAGCCTGATCCAAAAGGCCAAGTTATGCAAATATTTTTGGGAGGTATTCATTCGCCAATGACCCAATACTAGAAGATGATAGTTTGATTATACCAAATCATTGTAGCCCGATGATCATGTTAGAAGAGAGATGGTGTAGGACTTTGTAGATAACATTTTTGACCCAAAAATAACAACTAACCCTAAAATCCTTAGGGAAGGGGCATTGCAAAGAATGATTAAGCATGGGTCGGTCGAAATTTTCACATCACAGCCTTGGAATTGTGGTTTGTCATAGTTCATGTTGCCCGCTGTAAACCCATGCCCGAAGTTGGTAGACACATGTGCTAAAAGATTCAACAAGGAGACAAGGGTTATTCTTGGAAGCTTTGCAACATGAGCATGAAGGATGGAGGGTTTTGTTGGCTGTTCCTATGCTCTCATTGATGTAAACATGGTAATAACTATAGGGTGATAACTATATGAGAAGTTTGCTTGGGTTACCAAAAGTTGTTCTCTGCTGGTAATACTCCTTTTTTATGGATCAATATGTTCTTAAAGGAGATGTTGAAAGATTCATGATTTACTTCAAAAATATTAAATATATATATTTATAATCTACACACAAATTGGCACAAATCATTAGTTCACACCATCTTCAAATTCTTAACAATTTAGTTGCTATAGGTCTTAGAAGATGATTCAATTAAAAATATTGATGTAAATGTCCATCTTGGGCAAAAAGTGAGAGATAATATTGTGATTTCACCCTATCATTGATGTCAACATGGTAATAACTACATGGTAATAACTATATGAGAAGTTTTCTTGGGTTACCAGAAGTTGTTCTATGTCGGTAATACTCCTTTTTTATGGGTTAGTATGTTGGTATTTGTGTTTGGAACCCATCAAAATATCTGTTATGACTCTAATCTCTTAACCATGTTTTATTGACTCATTCAGACTGCTATTTCCTAGATCTTGAGACGTATTTTTCTATGAACATAAATTTATCTCTAATAGATTTTAACTCTGTATCCTACTATTGTTTTGTGTGAGGTATACTATGTGGGAGACTCTGCAATCTACTAAGGTGAACATTCTTGCATTGTGGTTTTGGTTGATAGTTTCTTTACTGGTAGTATGATGGGAAACTAATGTGTTCTCAAATTTGGAAGGTATTTGCTTTGAGTATTATTTTTTGGTTTGGAGAATTGTATTTTAGTCTTAGCCGACTCAGCGAATGCAATATATTATGAAGACTAATAGCCGACTTGGCATATTGCACTACATGGATAAAGTGTTCAAATCCTATATGGTGTTGACAAAGAAAGGTTTTGGTTATTTTGTGTTCATCCAATTAGGCTGACCTAATTGATGACTAAGATATGATTGTATATATATAAGATGCTTTGAGGAATGAAAGATGTACACATGAGAGAAAAAAGGATAAGTGTGAGTGTGTGTGCGAGCAAGTGAACAGAGGAAAAGATTAGAGACCAAATGCTTTGTTAGTAGTACATATTTGTTGAGTGATGTAGTACTTTATATTCTGAGCTTCAATGGAACTAAACCCTACTCGTTGAAGGTGTATTCCATCAATTCATTATTTTGGCAATGAGCCACTATCATTGTATCTTGGTAGTGAGCCATCTTTTTTACTCAGGCTGTGAGCCTTTAAGGGAAATGAGGCCTAGCAGTGAGCCCCATAATATTTTGTATCTGGATATAATATATTGTGAGTTAACCCTCATCATGGTTTTTCCCATTCTGGATTTTCCACATAAAAATTCTGGTGTCCATGTGTGTGATTGCATTGACTTGTTTCTATGTTCTCTCTGGCTGATTCAGTCAAAATTGTAATAATGGTTAAGTGGATTTTATTATCAGTTTGTGGAATACTAATTCACCCCCTCTCAGTATTCTAGATGTTCAATGATTATTGTTGGCACTAGGATGAAGGTTACAATTATTGCAATGGCCATACGGGATATGTTGTGTATCCCTATGACCTGGGGCACCAAGCGCTTTGACGAGGAAGAGATGGGAGGATTCTGGGAAACCAAAATGAAGAAGGGGAAATTTTATGAGGATGAAAGAAAGGAAAGGCTAGAGAGAGATTAGTTTTCTTTTCCTCTTGTGCACAAAAAATTCAATCAAGATATGAAATCTATTTTCTCAATGTTGGCCTAGATTTACGGTCTTGATGATGATGAAGAGGTCCATCCTTTTTAGATGGGCTTGGCTTTCATGCTTAAAAAGGAGAAAAGTGGGAATTATTATGATTTTGATAATGCAATAGCTGTAGGAATGCTAGAAAAATTGAGGACCTACAACACTAAGTATAAATTTAGGTATTCTTCTTTCTTGGTTCACTTGATCTTGCATCAAAATTCTAAAATTTTGGAGAGGTTTGTCATTATTTAGGTTCGATGTAAAAGGTTCCTACCATCCAATTTCAGTATGCACTCATGTGCTCTCAAGGACATGGGATTACTACTACTTTGTGGATTATTTTATGAGGCCAATACTTCTAGACTTGTTCCCATGCCCTACGAGATGCTTCTCCCTTGAGGTCTTGCAATGCATTAAGACTTCATAGACCCCAGTAGATTAGTTCTTGGGTGAAGATTTCACTTTTATTAGATTCCATGGTTTTCTCAAAGAGCCTTTCAGACTCCTCAAATTTGTAACAGATAGAGTTTTTCTTTGGAGGCATGTCATCAGGAAACTATTGCTAACAATGTCTATGGCACTGGTAGGCACAAGATAGCGCTTTACCTAACTCCCCTTAATATTGCCAACAATTAGGTAACACTAGTGAGGCGAAGGGTGGAGGGTGAGCTTACAAATAAACTGGCACTCTTAGGCTTGGTTCTTATTTGTGACACATGGGACTACAATCTGGCAAGGAACCTCCCAACTTTGAAACATGAGAGTCAAGAGTATTTTGAGTCGAGGAAGAATTCGACCCAAGAAAGGCTAGAAGTATATGCCAACTTGGCCCATATACCATTCAAATGGCCACCGTGGTTGAACTTCTATGTCCAGACTTTGGAGTATCAAAAGAACCTCCTAATGGGTAAATCCCTCAACAGACAATTGAAACACCTGGGGTGGTTGGAGAGGTTGCAAGTAGATTTCTAGAGGTTCCAACAAGAAATGAGATGCCCCAATGCCCTATTCAGAGATCTTCATCCACATGATGAAATTTTTGACGAAGATTATAACAAAGATGCTGATATTGATAATAGTAACCATGAGACTAGTCATGAGATAGAATAGGAGGAGCTTCCGCACCATGCTTCTTGGCCTCAAGAATTAGATAAAAGAAAAAGATTGAGGAAAAAGGATCACAAGTCACATCCTCTGTCAGTGCTTGAAGCAAAGGGAAAAGAAGATGAGGGTCCCAAAGAAGTTCCATTGGGGTTACAGAAGGCCAGGTTTCAGTGGGATTGGCTGCTAAAGGATCAAAATGTACGAGTTTTGATCATACAAAGAGGAGACGAGTCCAAGATCTAGGAAGACCCAGTGCATCCATTAGAGGACAAGAAGAAGTGGAGTTTGCTCTGCAAGGTTATTTTGGAAGCTATGGCCTAGGTAAGTTTCACTCCCTCTCTTCTTTCTGCCTCTGTATCTCTAGTTAATCCTATGCCCCCATCTATGGAGAAGAGTCCTCCATCCGTACCCCCAGATATTTTGGTTCTGAATGAACCCCTAGCCATTTTCAATAATGAACCTTGTGAAGTAACCCCGCACACTGAACGGGCATCATCTTCTTCAGCCGCTATTGATTCTTTAATCATCTTGTCAAGAGACCCCATTGAAATAGCTAAAACATCCATGTTTCCCATTACTCCAGGTCCATCCATTTCTGGGAAAACATCTCTCCTTCCACCCACTTCTCTTTTCACCCTGATGGGTTTTCCCCTTGCTTAATCTCAATTTGGTATCTCACCATTTTCTATGATAATGCTCCCATTTTCCTCTCTGCAATCCCATTCATTCAAGGTTTCTTCTTTTGTCACCCTATTTGGTCCCCCTATAGGTGCTTCCATTTCCACACAAAGCATTGACACCCCACAGAGCCTCCAAGGCCATTTCAATGCAACCAAGTAGGCCCATCAGGACAGAAAGAAAAACTATACATAAAAGTTTCCACACAACCGTCTACTAAGAAGATTGAAGCTTGCTTGAATAAGGAGCAAAATTATTTGTTGATTGCTACCATGAAGCCTCCTGTATCCAAGCCTGAAGGACAAATGTAGATGGAAGACTACAACATCAGAGCCATGGGTTTGGATTTAAATGAAACTTGCCTGTGCGATAAGGTGGTTCTAGCTAAGGCCACTATGAAAGTGGTTTACACTAATTATGAGAGGTTAGCCAAGAGGTTGAAGAAGTGTGAGGCATAATTGATAAATGTGAGAGATACAGTGAGTAGGATACAAATGGAGATCAAGGCTAGAGATGTCGAGATGGCCCACATAAGACAAATACGAGATTAGCAAGGAGAAGCAACTAAGTTGCTCAAGGAGGCCCAAAGTGAACAGATTCAATTGTATGCTTAAATTGAAAAGTTAAGAGTTGAGCTTGCTATTGAGTGACAAACAAACGTAGAGTACCGATGTACTCAAGAAAACATACAGAAAGAGTTGGATGACGTTCAATCTTGGGCTTCTAATAATCTACAAAAGGTCCAAGCAGAAGAAGAAAGGTTAAGGAAAGATAAATAGGAGATTGAGTCTGCTCTGTAAGCCTGTGAACAAGAGGTTGGAAGCTTGAACTCTAAAATAATGAATGCGAAGAGTCAAATGGAGGAGAATATGAGAGCAAGATGTTAGATTTGGTTGTGAAACCACCCAAGATCAAAGTGACTGAAGGAAAGCAAGACAAGAACCCAGAGATGAACAAAACTCAGCACTCTCTTGGCACTGAACTAGACTCACAATTTGAGCTAGTGTTCTCATTAGCATAGGGAGAGGTGAGGGCTTGTTTATATAGAAAAATAGAGGAAAATAAAAACAAGAGGGATAATAACTCCCTTTACCCATAATAGGTGGGAGGTTTTACCTACTTGGTAAATTCCAAATACATGGTTATGCCAACTCAGGTAAAGACAAAAAATGGTTATGGGGAGGTGGCAAATAAGTCCAAAAGAGGGTGTGACATTCAACTACCCAAATGTGGGTGTGAATGACACATGTGATTGAAGGATTATGCCACATGTCCTCATCTTAACTATTCTAATATAACCTAAGCAAGCTTAATAATGTGTGTATGAAAAATAAATATTCCCTAACATAAGGAAAATAAAAAACCTACACTAACACCCCCCCTTAAGTGTAGCTTAGGTGGGTGAAGAGACACAAAGATGCAAATATGGGTCCCGACTACTAGGCCATGTTAGGTACCCATGTACAAAATACTCTCTCACAAATGGAGTAAAGGAGAAAACCCAGTGGGACAAAACTCCTCCCCGAAAGAGAGAAAAGAAAACAAATTTCCCAACACAAGAAGAATCCCATGCAAGGAAGAAGTCCCCTCCAAAATAGAAAGGATAGGAAAGACCATGTATCCTTCCCCAAAGTAGTCAACTGTGCCAATGGTTGAAGCTCGAAATTGAATGTAGAACATTTTCCACGATCGTCGAACAATGTTCCTCCCCTTAGGAAGAAACAAAACCAAAGGTATATGAAGAATGTCTTCCCATTCCTGAAATGAATATGAGGGAAGAAAACCCAAAAAAGTATGAAGTCTCTAAAATTTTTTCATCTGTCTCCATGTCGATGTCGAAAGCTACCACCACCAAATTAGGTGTTCTGGGCCACACTGATGAAGATGACAATCCAAAAACTAGTAGAGATGTGTGTAGAAAAAAATCCAAAGACTCAACTACCTCCTTTGAAGACAAAGATGCCTCCTCCAAATGTTGCTCAAAAGTATCCACACTCATGTCAAACTGTGATGAATGATCATGTGGAGGATGAACAAGAGGATCCAAAGGTTCCTCCATAACAAATGAAGAAGAATCAACTTCATCAAAGAGAAGATGGATGTGATGAATAGTGTCTCCCAAGTCTGAAATGTGAGACTCTATGAAGAAACTTGCAATGTCTGTCAAGTAGTCATCCCAAGCAACTATATCTAGAAGGTGATATCGATCCTATTGCACTGAATCACAAGTAGCCACGGATGTAACACAAGTATCCTCAAAAGTAACAATAGATAGAGGAGAAGGAATGCAAGGCTCAATAATTGGATTTGATGTGAGAATACAAAGATTCAAATAGCCAAATTTCTCCTCAAAATCAAATGTCACACAAGGAGTGTGATCAACAACCAAAGGATCAAAACCATCATCAGGTGCAAAGTCTAAAAAGGTATACAACCAAGATTCATGATCAATTATCCCAATAGAAATTATCTCTCTGCTCTCCAAGTCTCTAATGATAACTGAATCAAGTGTGAATTCCATAGTCTTCCCTACTCCACCATGAGTGATTTGATAGATGGAAAGAAGATTGCTTGTCAAGTGAGGTACACAAAAAAAATCATTGAAGGTTCCATCCCCAATATCAATAGAACCCTTCCAAATTACACTCATGTAAGTGTTGTTTCCCATCAGAATAGGTGGCATAACACAAGGCTTAAAAGAAGAGAACATAAACTGTGAAGAAGCCATATGATGAGAAGCTCTAGAATCTAGGAGCCATTTCCATGATTTGTGACTTGTAGAAGCACAAAGGCCTTTACCTTTATTTTTCTTAGACTCAAAAGAAAATCCTGCATGACCTTTATCCTTACTAAATCCCGACTGTTTGGAATGTGAAGAAGAAGAAGTAGACTCAGACATTCTAGAAGGTAGATCAATGTTGTTCTTCTTAAGAAGATGTTTCAACTCATCAATATCCTTCTTATAACAAGAATGTTTTTCATGTCCAATCCTCTTGCAATATGAACAATTAGACTTCTCCTTCTTAGATGATTCCTCCGTGGAAGAGGATTTGTATTGTGCTTGATCTGTGTGCTATTTTTTCTTAGATTTCTTTTGTTTCTTATCAGATTTTCTTGACTCTTTTTGTCCCCTAGGCTGACTAGCCAACAAGGCGTGAGTCTGTGATGGTGTTATGAGACCCATAGAAAGAAGCTTTTGTTTTTCATGCATTAACATCTCATAAAAAGATGCAAATGAAGGCATAGTATATGCAGATCCCATAGTCAGTCTATGAGTATGAAAACTAGAAACAAAAGATGCAAATTCAGGACCAAGTTTATTCAGTGTATTATAGATTAACTGAATGTCCTTTTTGTCAATACTACATGATTTACATTGTGCTCTCAGATCATTGACCTTAGTAATATAATCCTGGATGTTTCCAAAGTTCTTTGGATCAAGGATCATCAATTCATTTTCAATCTAATAGCCTTTGACTTCATCTATTGTACCATACAAAGATTTTAACTTTTCCCAAGCATCATGTGAATTTGTACAAGACTCAATTTGAAACATAAGATCAAGGGAAACAAAAATATGAAGACATCCAAGAGCTTTTGCATGTTAGCATCCATTTTATCTTTTCCTTAGCATCTGTAGGTTCAACTACCTTTTGTTCAACATATGGAGTATACCCAAGTTGCATTAAGGCATTCCATGCATGTTGATGCCATGTTGCATAATTATAAGGTGTTAGCAAAGGAATCTTAGAATGATCCATGTGTGAAGGAAAATAAGAGCACAAGTGAACAGATAAAAAACACACACACACAAAGAGAGACCCCCCCCCTTTTTCACTCAATCAAGAATCCCCCCCAACAAAAATGATTTGGCACTTTATAAATCAATGCATTTACAATGCTGGAGTTGTTTTCCATAGTTTTACAAATGTCTAAAATAGACCTAAATACTAAAAGTACAGTGAAATCTCAGAATGAGAACCTCAAAATAGCACCAATGTGTAGTGTTCAAAAAAATATTCACTTTCAAAACAAAGAATCACCTCGATCTGAGGTCGTATGTGAAAGTTACATCCATTTGAAGTTCAAAAAAATGAAGACTATCCTTTAGATCAGATGAGAAAACTAAATTATGGAAAATTGGAATCACTTGAACAAAATTCAATCACACCACTATAAAGAGTGCAAAATTTTACCCCAAATAAAAAAAAATTGCGCTAAAAAATGCCTCCGTATGACTAAGAATGAACCCTCCGAAGTTCAGGTACAAAATTGAAAACTATAATGGTGAAGGGGTGCAAAATTTGAAAAAATACACCTCTGCCAAATTTAGCAAAACTCTACTAAATCTAGAGGCACTGCCAAAAGTAGTTGAACTACCAGTTAAATATGGAACTTCGCCAGATGTAGAGGTTATGCCAGATAAAATTAGAACTCCAATTTGGTGGAACTACCAAGATCTCTGCTAAATTTGACAGACTTTGCTAAAAACTAGCACAGAGGCTGAGGAAAAAGGTACATCAGGTGTTTTGAATGCAGACTTTAAAATTAATAAAAAACTTGAAAGTATTTAAAAAAAGCTTTAAGAAAAAGCTAAATATGGAAGTGGGGTACGTAAGCCTTAAAAGGCTTAATATTAAAGCTAAAAAGCTATGCTCAAATCTAAAAATTCTTCAGCCTAATGAAGGCTTCTATATGGAGCACATGTGGGGCAAAAACCTGCGCACAAGTACTTGATGGTATGGCCTGTGCGTGTCCTTTGGGAGGTTTTTTTTTTTTAAAATTGAATTTTTTGCTTTTGCTTTTTGAAATTTTCAAAGAAATCTTTACTTTTTACAAATTTTTCAATTTAAAAATTGCAAATTTGATTTTTTCGAAATAATAATTTTTTGATAATGCAGAAAATTATAATTGAAAAAAAAAAAAAAATCGTACCGTACTTTCTGCAAGTGGGCCGTATGGCTTGCTTGCCAAAAAAAATTGCCCCAAAAATGACTTTATCCAAATTTAATGAATTGGTAGTCAATCTTTAGGTTTTGATGCCTTCTAAGTGTGATGGAAAGGTCCATTTGGGCTGAAAATGCTCTGAAAGATCAGCTATCTTCAGGAACCTCTCTAAAAACCTTTGCTTCAATCCTTCACAGATCTCGCACCCGATGTTCGATTTAGACGAAATAAAAGACAATTTTGACTTTTCTAGCTGCTCTGAACTTAATGGTGAGCTCAAAATGTCTCTAGGAAGCTCCTAAATACCTGCAAAAAAATGCAATAGAAAAGAACCCCCTAGAAATTGAGATCTTTATCAAGCGTTTATGCTTCTCCATGTCATCATCAGATGCAAGGAAAGAGAAGAGCATACTTTGCTTTCAAGAATGGATTGAAAAGACTGCTAACCTACAACTCACAACTAGCTCTAATACCATGTTATATTTTGTTGTGAAACCACCCAAGATAAAAGTGACTGAAGGAAAGCAAGACAAGAACCTAGAGTTGAACAAAACTCAACACTCTTCTAGCACTGAACTAGACTCACAATTTGAGCTAGTGTTTTCATTAGCATAGGGAGAGGTGAGGGCTTGTTTATATAGAAAAATAGAGGCAAATAAAACCAATAGGAATAATAAATCCCTTTTCCTATAATAGGTGGGAGGTTTTACCTACTTGGTAAATTCCAAATACATGGTTATGCCAACTCAGGTAAAGACAAAAAATGGTTATGGGGAGGTGGAAAATAAGTCCAAAAGAGGATGTGACATTCAACTACCCAAATGTGGGTGTGAATGACACATGTGATTGAAGGATTATGCCATGTTTCCTCATCTTAACCATTATAATATAACTTCAGAAAGCTTAATAATGTGTGTAGGAAAAATAAATATTCCCTAACATAAGGAAAATAAAAAACCTACACTAACACAAGAGAGACACAATTCCACCAGGAGTTAACTACTGCACAAGGGTTTAGGACCCTTCTGATATTGAAAAGGTTGATATCTACACACTGGGAAAAGATCATAGTTGTGATTTCCATTCTTAGGCCAGTCCTATAGTTCTTAAGGGATGCTCAGGAATTAAATGAAAAGGTTGGCCTTGTGACCAACCAAATTCTGTAGATATATGCTCCCCGAGTTGCAAAATCCCAAAATATGATTTTTAGATTGTGTATGGCGACCAACGAGGCTCTAAGAATTGTAAGGATTTCATACTGGAGGGCCACCTCAAGAAAATCAAGCGAATTCGTCAACTACCACAAAATCACAACAAAGAGCAAGGAATGCCAAGCAATGCTGAATAAAAAGGTTGATGAAATAAAAAAGGATTTCAATTTTTTACTTAGCTATGGTTTGCTTGCCCTTTTCCAACCAGATGGAGAGGTGCTATCAGTTGAATAGGTCATGAAGGAAATTAGATAGAAGGTCCAGACTTCTACAAAACTCCCAAGTTTAGGCCCGACGCCCACCATTGATGAAATCGAACATGAGATGTTTCCCCTTTCTCATCTCTATTACCACCTTGGGGTTGTTTCAACAAGATGGGGAGTTGTTTCTATTAATGAAGTATTTGAGTTAGATCAAGCATATGAGGTATTTTTCCCTCTCATATGACCCATTGATTTGGACTAGGAGGTATAGCATTCTTCCTTCCTCAAACTCTAGGAATTTCTAGAGCTCTAGGTTTGTGCCTCCACAAGTGAAGGCCCCTTGTGAATTGCCAAAACTGTAAAGAATTTTTTCCCTTAATCACCTTTTAGTTTTTGGATTTTATATGTTTTTTGGCTTTGAGATGAATCTTTGCTTAAAGAAAAAGGTTGTTTCAAAAGGTGCACAATGCGCCACGTGATGGCTATGTGGCTCTTGTTTATCTTCTTCCTTTCGGGAGAAAGCTAGGGTGCGTGTCAGTTTGGAAAGGATTTTCTTTAGGGCTATTTTCATAAATCTAAGATTCCCCACCCACTTGACACATCATCTCTTCACTTTGGGAAAGTTGCACTTTTAAGGAGCGATCTCTTTATGGAGTTTGTCAGAGCATGTTGGGTCTTTCTTGTTTTTAGGTTGGAACCTTCGAGTTGGCACCATCAATCTATGTGATTGGTTGATCAAATTTTTCCAGGCTATTTTCTAAGATCCAATTGTTTTCAAATGGAATTATTTGCTAAATATCTAAAGGAGATTAATGAGGCAGTTGACAATTAATTAGCAAAGATTGCTATGATCTAATCAAGATCTACGATCAGATTGTGAGCTATCACATGCAGAGATATAGTAGTATTTTCATCTAGAATGTTGGTGGTGGTTTTCTCTTTTCTAGCTATAAATAGGAGGCGGCAATAGAAAGAAAAAATGTTCTCCCAAAATCTCTTTTAGTTTTCCTTAGTTTTAGGATATTTTCAGAAGTTGAAAGTTTGTAGAACACTGCTTTTCTCTGACATGTTATATTATTTTAACTCAAACTATTATCAGATTGGAATCCAACCCTTTTTTTAAAGTTCATTTGATATTTAAGTACAATCTGTTTGGAAGAAGTCTTTGAAACCGTGCATATTATGGCCTTTGTCAAGTTCCTTCTTTATGTTTTTGTTCAAAATAAAAAAACTATGTCAAGCTTAATTTGATAGTTTGAGTAGTTGATTTCCATGTTGTAGGATTCTATGATATAATAATAACCTGTGGAAATTGGATTATGTCTGTTGAACTTCTCCATTTTCTTTAAGGGTTGTTATTTTTTCATATTATGTTGTAGAAAGAGAAAGGGTTTCTGCAATTTTTGAATGTTTCTGTTAGCTTTTGGATTTTTTTTGCTTGATCGGACCTTAGTGAGCACTTCCTATGGGGATATTTGAAAGACTACACTGTGCTTGTATCTAGCCTTTGTTGCTCATTCTCTTCCCAAAAATGAAGGGTTGTGGCATTTTGTGTCTATTATATCATTCATAGGAGAAGAATTGAGTTTGAAATGTTGTAAAAGCTTTGGCGCATCACCATTTTCATGTTTTATATTTACATTTCCTTCTACCTTTTCTCCCAACTCAAAGAAGAGTCGACTTTCTACAAAAATCCCAGAGGTATTTAGTGAGACACAAATTGGTCCCCCGCTCACTAAATTTCCATAAGGCTATTGGAGAGGTGCAAGTTTTGATGATCAACACATATCACTTGCATTTCATTCTTTCTAAGAATTTTCTTAGTGGTGAACCCCCTTTGTTAAATCACACCCAAGGAGACCTTGTATCAATCTCTTTCTCTAATTAGATCAATATGTTGAGATCTCTAGGGTTTCCTTGAATGAAATAAGAGTGAAATAGGTCCCCTTACATGTGTTCCATCTCCTAAAAGGTGGAGCACCCTATTTCCTTCAGTTTATTTTGGTGAACCTCATGTTTGGAAAAACTTATTTGTGATTTGGAGTGCATCATAGTCCTAGACCTAACTCACATTAACTTTGCATTAGATCTTGCATTAGTGAATTTGCATTTAGGGCTTCTAAATCTTGCATTAGTGAAAAGTGCATATGTGTTGCATTTTTGCATCTTAAGTCATTTAATTTCACTGAAAATCTATAATTACAATTAGTCAAGACAACATATAAGTTACAAACCTTGGAATCAACTCAGAATTTGCTGAATTTAGTGTCAAAACCCTCATTTGGGACTCATTCATCCTTCTAGGAAATTTAGTCTCGGTACAGGTTGTTTTACTTGAATTATGGGAATTCTATGTTTTGTGTTTTTTAGTATTTGAACCTTCTAAAAACCCTAATTGGGACTCATACACCCCTCTAGGAAATTTAGTCCTGTATCAGACCTAAATTTATAATTTATAACACTAAAAACCAAGTGTTTCTACATGTTTTTATTTATTGTTGTTAGACCTCTGTTTTAGATTATTGAGTTTTTGTTTCATTCATTTTATTAGATATAAGATTAATTTGGTTTCATTTCAAGTACATTTTTCAACATAAGAATCATAATTAAAGAATATCATTTATCTTGTATTCATTGCATTTATGTTGCACTCATTGATTATCTCTTGCATGGGCTTTACAACTTGGTGTCCTATTGCAATACTATAGTGAGATGTAGTTCAAGACTCATGTCATCCTACAATAGCACACTCATTGTGGATCTTGGGTTATCTAGCTCTTTCACTCATCGTGTTGAAACTAGTTCACTAGGTATGGACCATACCCTTAACAACTCTTTACCTTCAAGTAGCATGACAAGTGTTGAAATAATGGTTACTGATATTCCTCAAGAAAGCATAATCCAAATCCATGAAGAGTTAGCAAACCTACAACATCAAGTGAGTACTAAAAACATTTCCACCGCTGCTATTCCTACCATAGATAACATACACCGCATGATTGAAAGTGAACAAGGAGTAGAACTTGTGCGTAACCTAGCTCAGATTTTTTGGAAAATATCTTACCTCAATGACTAGTTGTGCTCAACTTTTGAACAATGTCCAAATTCAAGGATGAACTCAAATGGATCCTCCTACAACCATTGCCTCTATTCCCACCTATACCAACCCTCAAGTTACAACAACAATGCAACCTACTAGTAATGCCATTCCTACCTTGGGTATTTCTGCTAGCAATCCATATACCTTTGTGGCATCTCACGTCATATCTCCTACCACTTTACCTCCCATAAGCATTCCATTCACTTCCCCCTCAGACACATATACACCTCCACCATATTCACCTCCATCTCAAAACACAACCAATGACACCATCCTTAATCAACTCTTGCAAAATGTTTCATCCCTTCAAAAGAAAATTTCCACCATAAACGAAAATCAAAATGGCCAACCTGCATACTACGTCAAAAGCAATCCCTTATCCTAGGAGATATTAAGAACGTTGATACCACAAGGTATAAAGATTCCCAAGTTTGAGAAATATGGAGGGAAAGGAGATCCTTCTAACCATGTTTCCGCTTACACCACCTTATGTAGTAATTTATTCCTTGAGGATAAGCTCTTGGCTAAGCTTTTCCCTAGGTCCTTGAAAGATACCATCTTAGAATGGTTTCCCTCGTTACTGAATAACTCAATTCGTTCATTCAATGAACTTGTTGAGGCATTTATCAACCATTTCTGAGTGCACATGACTCCTAATATGACCTTAGTTGATTTGATGAGATGTAAGAAAAGGATGATGTTGTAAAAGTACAAAGTTGTGTCACACTTTTTAAAGGAAATGACCAACACTAATCTAACTTTTAAACTTGAATCACTAAAAAGTGACCTAATGTTTTTAATTTTGAAATGATGTAAACTAATAAAATATTTATTTTTTATTATATTTTATGCTTGTATTTAAAAATAAAATAAAAAATTATTTGAATATAAGTTTTTTATAAATTAAAACTATAATTTAGTTGTTGAAAAAATGTTGAAAAATGAAGTTGCATGATACGTCAACCTTTTTGTAGTAATTTTAATTTTTTCTCGTTTAATTTTTTTGTGTATTTATTATTGGAAATTTTAGTGGATGGATATTATTTTTTTCTAGCTTTGTTAAATACATTATTTTTAAATAAATATTAAAATGTGCACGTATTAAAACATAGTTGTTTCCATTTGACATCAACTTTCATATTATCTATGTTAGAGTATATCATATTTTCTTGCTTAAGTTTACTTAGGATTAGATTAATTTTTTGTTTTCATTTAGTTACTCTTGGGTAGTTTTTCCTGTGTTGGGAAGTTTCTCACCCGTCTATGCATTTTCATGCCTTTATAAGGATGTACATTGTGTAATATTAGCATCTCATTCTTAATGCATTCTTCTTCGATGAAATATTTTTCTCTCGTTCTTGTGAAGGTTTGATTCTGTAGCTGGTCATCTTGGGTGTGCTTCTCTCTCATCATAGAAATATGAAGTAATTTTGAATTTAAAAATAAATAAAATCAAATGTTGAATGATGATCTCCAGCCAATGTCAAAATCTTTGACAAAGACTCTTAGGAAAGAGTTGCAGCGGGGTTGCTCTAATACCATGAGAGAGCAGTACACCTAGGATGACCAACTATAGAATCAAACCTTCACAAGAATGAGAGAAAAATATTTCATCGAAGAAGAATGAATTGAGAATGCGATGCTAATATTACACAATGTACATCCTTATAAAGGCATGCAAATGCATATATGAGTGAGAAACTTCCTAACACGGGAAAAACTACCCCGGAGTAACTAAATGAAAAAAAAAAATTAATCTAAGACAAAGTAAACTTAAGCAAGTAAATATAATTTACTCTAACAATCTATTTATCTAAAATGGAAAAAACATTATATCCTCTTGATATAGATTCTTTTATCTAGTGCATTATATTTTTTTTCAATTTTTTTAATAAGTTTTACTATTTATCCTTGATATGGTAATCAACGTAATATTTTGTGTTGATAACCTACTTTTAGTAAAAATAAAAAGGAAAATATAAATAATAATTTAATTATTAAAATATATATATTCTTGAAAACTAGACTTATGGATTTACAAAAGGATATTTTTATATTTTAGAAAAAGGTTATTTACATGAGTAGAAATTGTTGAAACATCAAATTTTTTCAAATAAATCTATTTTTTTGGTAAATTGGCCTCAAAGTGGTGATACATATGCATTCAACCAACAATTTTAGCTGGAAAAGTTGTGGATATATCTAACTTAGCTAGAATGAATCTTACAAGATCATATGTTTGACCAAAATATATTTTTAGTTAGGAATACTTAAATTCACTTGTGTTGATAAGTTGGCTAAAAGTGTGACATAGCTTTGTACTTTTACTTGATGAAAAGGTTACTGACTTCATTTCATGCTACCAATCACTTTATTCCCAAATTGACGTAAAGATTCCCAATCCCCACCTTTAATAAATGCTCATTGAAAACTTGTAAACTAAGATATGAGATAAGCCTAGCATGATGAAATTCCTTTCCTTTGTACACTTGTGTACTTCCCTTCATGATTATCAAAACTTGGTTAGTAGTGTTGGGAAATTTGATTCATCCCAGAAAGAGCATTTGAGAACAGTAGTGTCTTAGGTAATTTTCATTTTAGTGGAATTAGACATAGTTCGTTCCACACTAATCCTTTTGAGAAAAGCTCATGAAAATTTAGGCAGTTCCAACAACGTGCAAAAAACAAATTCAATAAATATAATAAAAAAATATGAAAGATGAAAAAAAAACATGAACACAAAGTTTTTACATGGGGAAAACCCTTTCAAATAAAAAACCCCACACTCCAAAAGCCTTGATCCCCATTGTATTATTCATAAACAAAATATAGTTACAAATACAATCATAGGCTCTAAGACTTTATAGGAGATTTACATCTTGTTCCAACTGGAGATTTTCTGATAGCATAACCCTTCTCTGATTCATTCTCTCATCTGCACTATGGCATTCGTACACACTTCTTAGGCATTCTAGGAATCGGTCTTTCCACCTTCCATACTAGTCAAGTGTCACCAACAAACTTAACTTTCATTAGCTCCACTACCACTGAAGTTGTATCGAAACATCAAAGAGATTTCAAATATTGTCTCCTCAAAAAACCATAGTCACTCCAACATGCCTATCATTTCATTCTCTACTAGCACCTTGCACCTTGCACCAGGATGTCACAGGGAGACCCAACACTATCCTGCCAACACCACAAAGTATCATTGATGAAGCATGTAACATTAACTGAATGGTCTCCAACACCTACATGGTATCCATGTCACCACCGTACATAGATTGGTCCTACCTTATTGGTATACCACACAATTCCTCTCCATCAACACTTCAAGGGGACTATAATTTGTGTCTTGGAAAAGTCCTCCACTCCTACCAACAAGAGTCCCCAACCTCACATTGGGTTATTGAGGGGACTAATTAGAGACTCCTTCGGACAATGCAAGGTCAGCCTGATGTAGCTTCTTGATAGTCATCAGAATGTTGAAGGGATCATCAAGAGACTCCCTTCAACATTGACCTATCTTTCCGATGATACTTCTTCGCCAATACAACACCCTCCATCGAGATATTAGAGAGACTAGATTCAAGGTCCCATTGACATAAGACTATTCACCTGATGAAGGAATTAAACACCAACCCACAGAGAGCTTGTCATGCTAGTAAGTTTGAAGCATTCTTCCTCAATGTTCTCCCACTTGACGAAGAACTTACTGGCTCATTCCAACGTTCAAAGTCACTATATCACCCTAGACACCTACAACAACATCCAAGATTTCAACCATCTCAAGTAGCAGTTCCAACCATCCTCTAAAGGAAAGGAATGATTCATGATGTATATGAACCAATCTAAAGAACATAAGCATCAAATCCAACTAATAGAAAAGGATACAATTTAATATTGCCACCACTCCATTGTGCTCACAAATTATAAAAGAGCAATAACATCATCAAGTTCAAAGCTTCAACTTGAACACAAGCATGAAGAAATCCTCCAAAAAACAAGATAGAACATCAGCTAGAACAAAAACCAAGAAATTGACTACTACCATCCAACTGATTAACCCACGTGACTGAAAATAGCACCCACAACAAGTGATAGTCCATCCGATCACACATACCTTGAACGTATCCACATCAAAAAACTCATGCCTCCTACATAGCTAACCCATTAATGGAAAATGCAAGCTCTTTGTGCCAACCAGTCAAAGAAGACCAAACACATCCAGGAACTCCCATTGCATGGGTAATGCTAAATTTGAAAGATCAAAGGCACAATGAGTCTACCAATAACATCGTATAGGAGGTGTAAACAACATCATGTGGTACCAAGGAACATCCATAGTGATATGAAAAAACTGTAAACCAATAACCAATAAGAAAAACTCTCACCACAAGTCTCCATAGCTCTCCCAAGTTCTCCACACCCAAAAAATGATTGAGATAAAGAGCCTCCATGTCATCACCCAAGAACATAAGTGAAAACACATGGCCATAAGCTAGTGATCACAATAGCTCTGACCAAACTTCAAACCAATGTAATGTGAAACCAAACATCTAGGAGGATAACCCAGACCAAAGAGAGAAACACTTCACATCATATACCTATAGAAAATCCTCCTACATACACCTCTAAATTCCAACTGTGCCAAGTACAATCTCCTTCACTACCCCAAGATAAAATTCATAGCAACATCCAACCTTGTTCAACCTCAAGAGATCGAACATAACATATACATCATGTATCTACATGGATGTAAACTTCTCAAAGAAGATCAAACTACTCCATTTCCCTTCTTAGGAAATTAGCCCATAAACCATCTCCTGATAATCCTCATCATAAGTGAAAAAGCAATCCCAAGGAGATAGCCATTCTATCCATCTTTCACAATGAGTCCTCCAGAACCATATAGTAACATCTCAAGATCCATATCTATGAAAGATAAAGAATATAGACTCATGCTAAACCATCCTCAAATGAGTCTCAATAATCAATCACCTCAAATCAACTCAATCCTATGAGAAACAAAACGTGAAACATAAACACATTTGAAAGATATAATGGGAAAATACCTCTCAAATAATAAGTTGTCAATTAGACAAAGATTAGGGAAAGAGTATGCTTCTACAAGATATTGAATACATCATGATTCTTCCAAGAGCAATATCCTCATAGGTCTCTATTGAACTCACATCCAACCAAGGTGTAGGATCCTTAGACTTTCTACTAAAATCTCATCTAGACTAACCATCTCAACAACACTTCTCTCAACTGAAGAGAAATACACCCTCACCTTATTCTCCATGTATCCATGAGCACCTGCAACTAATCATCTCACGCTAAATACCACATGCACCACTGCACTATCATGAAGTTCTCAAGCATATGACCATTGCACCCAAAACAAAGAGAATCACCACACCATTGTCAAAACTCCAATCATTTGAATCAATAACTTGTAATAACATCTTGATCTTACCATCCCTCTTAGGAGATCCCATGCTCCAAGTGAACATACCATGGTCTCAAGAGCAATGCATCATGCCAAAACTCTAATGCACAAACAAGGGTATATCATGAAATAAAACAAAACAAACTCTAAACCAACATCACCTGCCAAGCACCACTAACACCTCAACCAAAGACTCCAAGAGTCCTCCATGGATCCAATATGTTACAAATATTCAAGTACTATCCATGCAAAATGTGAAAGAACCCTTTTGCAGCAACAAGATCTAAGAGCTCCTTCAAGTAACATCTACAACACTTAATGAAGATCATTCATTCATAGTCACTGCTAAAGCTCCCACTTAACTGTCACATCTGAGCTCTCCATGTATCATGGCCAAAAATTTTCTAATTTGAGAATCCTCCAAGTCCACACATAAATATTTCCACCTAACAACAATACCAAGTGGCACCAAGATCTCCAGACCAAGTAAAAAATACGATCACTGTCAAAAATTTACACCAAGATGTGTATCCAAGTTGTTCATGACATCATGATACACATGATATAGGTCCCTATAACTAACTATTCAGGTATTCTCGTATCATCCATTATTTCATCCCAAAGCAATCACAACAATGCAAAATGATCATAGACAAGGCCAACTAATAGATATGCATCATCATAGAATAAAAGCTCATGGATATAGACAGTCCACTTTTGAGTTTTCCCATAGAAAACATGCAGGTAAAGAAAACCCACAAAATTGCACAACCCATATATTCAACCAATATAACATGCAAACCCACTATCACACTAGAAACTATAAAATTGAGATCTCAAAGAGAATAATCATGTAGACAACATGACTCAAGCACCAAATCATACACAAATTTGATTAACCAATCATGTCCACAATGAGCACCATAGTCAAGGAATCCACCAAGCCTCACCACAAGAATGTTGAGTGATTGATCATGTACCAACACTCTCATGCAAAGAAATCAACTCACCTTCTCACACCATTCATGAAGCATGCATGTTAAATTGCAACTATCTCATCTAGTACCAACCCAAAAGCCAGGGTCTAGAAAATAGCTTTAAACACAACCCCACATAACAAGTTTTTTTCTTAATCGTGTAAAACCTACAAAAAAACTGTGTTTGAAAAAAACCCATGCGCATCCACACCAACTTTACATTTGGAAGACCAAAAAATTGAAACAAGAAGCACCATAACAGTTAAACCAGAATAATGGATTATATAGATGAGCATTAATCATATATTTTGACAAAAATCTATAAAACCCCCAGATCCAAGGAACATGAATTTGAGCTATGCAAGTACAAAACATCCATAAAAGGAAAAGGGTAGTTCAAAAAATCCAGGCCCATTTCAGGCCAACTCCAAAACCACCAACATGCACATGCATTCGAGGGAGATCAGCTATTGCAGAAGCTTCCAAACCATCTAATGATCAACTCCATAGCCTTCGTGTAATCGGGGTAATAGAAAATAATGCCTTCCAATACTAGGACAAAAAACCCAGCATAAGCACATTACTCCATAGTGGAAGAAAAAAACAACCTAACCTTCTTCATATCATTTGGGAGCCTCTCACATAGACACTCAATATGAAAGCTTTGCTACAACACAATGGGGGAGCAAATAATCCCACCCCATGCATCAAGATTATTTCACTATCAACTAGGAGCCTCAGATCACACCATTTCAATATGAGCAGCTCTACTTTCTCCATCTTCACCATCCTTCATGTTGTGTGTTGTCTCTTGGAACTAAAAAAAAAGAGCAAGAACTTCTACTCACCAAAGGATCAATTCATCAATTGATTCCTTTATATTTCCTCAAGCTTTCCAAACTAAGAAATCTTTATTGAAGGAACCCAAAACCAAAAACACCAGGAATAAACAAATCCTAGAACTTGGCTCTTATACCACTTGTTGGGAAATTTGATTCATCCCAAAAAGAGAATCTAAGAAAAATAGTGTCTTAGGTAAATTTCATTTCAACAGATTTCCTCAAAAACACATACTACTATGCCATAAAGCAGAATCAAATATAGTTCATTTCCACATGAATCCTTTTGAGAAAAGATCATGCAAGTTTAACCAGTTCCAACAATGTGCACAAAACAGAATCAATAAATAGAATCAATAAACATGAAAGATGGAACAAAAAACATGAACACAAAGTTTTTACATGGGGAAAACCCTTTCAGGTAAAAAACCCCACACTCCAAAATCCTAGATTGTCATTGTATTATTCATCAAAAAAATACAATTATAGATACAATCACAAGCTCTAAGCCTTTACAATAGATTTACATATTGTTCCATTTAGAGATTTTCTGACAACATAACCCTTCTCTGATTCACTCTCTCATTTGCACTATGAAATTCATTCACACTTCTCAAGCATTCCAAGAACCAATCATTCCACCTTCCATAATATCCGAGCATCACCAACAAACTTAACCATCATTAGCTCCACTATTGCCAAAGTTTTATCGGAACATCAAACAAACTTCAAATCACATCTCCTCGAAAACTCACAGTCACTTCGACATGCCTATCATTTAATCCTCTACTCGTAGGTCTTACACCTTGCACTGGGATGTCATAGAAATTCCCAACACTGTCCTACAAAAACTACAAAGTCTCATGAAAAAGCATATAACATTAACCGAGTGGTCCCCAACACCTACGTGGTATCCATGTCACTGCCATATAGTTGACATCATATTCCATGCAGGTTTGTCCCACCTTACTAGTATACCATTGTTCCTCTCCATCGACACTTTGAGGGGACTATAATCTATGCCCTAAAAAATTCCTCCACTCATACCAACAAGAGTCCCCAGCCTCTCATCGGGTTATCGAGGGGATTACTTAGAGACTCCCTCCGACAATGCAATATCAACCTGACGTAGCTTCTTGAGAGTTTTTGAAATGTCAAAGGGACCATCAAGAGACTCCCTTTTACTTTGACCTATCTCGCTGATGATACTTCTCTACTAATACAACACCCTCCATCAAGATATTAGAGAGACTAGATTCAAGGTCCCATCGACATAAGACTTTCCACCCAATGAAGGAATTAAACACCAACCCGCAGAGAGCTTTTCACACCAGTAAGTTTGAGGCATTCTTCCTGAACAAGTAGTCATGAAAAAAAACCCACCTCTAGCCATCCTAAGAAGTTTGAATCCACAAACCAAAAAATTATCAACCTTTTAGAAAATAGAATAAAGGCTTTCTACAACTAAATCCCCCTTAACGAACTCAATATATTGATACTCAAGTGTTTATGTACGATAAAGAAGGCAAATCCTTTTACATTTGGGGATCTCACTAGACAATTTACTCCCTTACCTGATATCCTCCATAACATCAGGTTACAACTTGTAGAATAGAAAATGATCTCCTTACCTCTCATCATGCTAATATCCCACTAGTGATCAAATGGGATCAAAATAAGGGCCGAATCAATGACAAGCCCACTAATGGGATATTATTTAATATTCTCTATGGAGAGGATGTGATCATTGAATAATTCATACTTGTGCATGAACTCTATCAAGAAGCATATGATAAACCAAAGCATGGATAAAAATACATAATAGTTTTTCTTCCCCTATAGTGGGATCGATCACTCTTCCTTTAAAATTGGACCTAAAAAAATAGATGTCTCATTCTCCATCATCTCGATGTTGAATCAATTTCGTGTGAAGCTTGGTTATCCATGGCTACACTCCATGTAAATCATCTCGTTGATCGTGCATAAATGTTTAAAGTTTCCCTTTAACAATTAAATATTTACTATGCACCATAGTGGCTTTAATTATGTGTCTTCTTGTGGGAACTTTTCATTGGATTTCTTTTGGCCCAAGCCTATGGAACCTGTTAAACCTCTTGATGAATTCTTTCTCAAATCCTACCAAAATTTTAACACAAAATGTATAGAAAAACTATCCCTTAAAATTATGCCTCAATCCATGATTGAGCCTCCTATCCTTGACAAAACTATGATTGAACAAAAAGACATTCCAAGTAACCAAGTCCAACCTAAGAGAGATCTTGTGCCTATCTCTTACAAATGACCAAGAGACAACCAAAAAAATTTCATCATGCCTCCTAAGATAAAGTAAGTTTACAAAGCTAAAGAGAAAGTGGTTGAACAACCTCCTATGGTTCCTTTCATTCCTCCCCTTAGGGAAGAAAAGACACCTATGGTTGATAAAACCACTCCTACACAAAAAAAACTTGAAAACAATACTAAAATAAATAGAAATGCTAGAGAGCGTAGGTGTATACATTGTGCTATTGCTCAAAGGTTAAATGAAGAAAACAACAAAGAAAATCAACATCCAAACTTGATTGAAGCAATACATGAGGAGTCTCCCTCTTTGCCACAACAAAAAGATCCTATATAACAACCACAAGAAGAGCTTAATCCTTATTTAGACATTATCATTCGACCTCCCATTGTGATTAACATGGATGATGATGATGAGGTTATTAAAATCAATGAGGAAGTGCATAATGAGTTGAATACATTATTTTCCTCTTCTATGAGCTTAAATAATAATTCTTAGGTAGGAAGAGTGTTGAACTTGGTGATGACCCTAGGACTGCACTCACTATTATCCCTTTGGTTAGTTTTCCACCTTCTGTATGCGATGAACAAGATTGGGATGTAGATGACTTGCTAATAGGGTATGTCCAAGATCATCATGGAAAAAATAGGCCCTTAAGTGGCGAAAAATTCAGAAAAATCAAAGTTAGACAACTTGATGTAAAATTTTGAATTTAAGTTATCTATATTATTTCAAAAATATGTAAGAATAAAATCTGTAGCAAATTGAATGTAGTTTCTAAACTACTAGGTTTATTTTTTATAAAAAAATCTATTTGGTGAAAATTTGAAATTTCAATGCAGTAGTACTTAAATTTCAGGGGAAAAATAAGAAGTAGGTGTTTGTCTAACCACCCTAACCACAATAAAATGATAATTATTTTTTATAAGGTTTTAGATATAAGTAGAGGACTCATGTCTTGATGTGATGTATATTTTTTTATAATTTTTTTTCTAGTAAATAATTAATTATGAATTTTTTATTGTAACTTTTAAAAAATATAAAAAACTCGTATTTCTAACCACCTTAACTTGGTCAAAACTAGATGAAATTGATTTATTTTCCTAATCCTATAGTATGCAAAGCATAGAATGTGATGCATGTTTCAGATTCAAAAAATGTGATATAGTTCGAAAGCTATAGATGTTTTTCAATCAGCATATCAATCAGGACTTTTGTTGTAATTCAAATAGAAAATGAATAATAATTATTTATTAAATTCAAAGTAAAGAATAATTTATATTGGTGGAAAGTTGAGAATATCCTTTAGAAAACCTTTTCGTTTCATCAATTTTGGGTAAAAAAAGTCGTCAGTCACATACCCTACACATACTCGTCATATCGCCACTTTTTGGCCCATCATGATCCTGCACATACCCAATAGGTTGACTAACATGTGCCTTACTAGTGTTTCCTTTATTTTCTTCTTCATGTTTCTTTTATGTGATTGCATGTGCGTAATGTGATCCCTCATACAGTTTTGTTTGATGCATCTCTCTCTTTGTGACATTCCTCTATTTGTATCTATGTTCTTTTCTATGTCATAAACCTTTCCCTTTTCTTTGTCTTGTGTTTTATTTTTGGGGATGAATCAAGGTATCAAGACATTTAGGTCTTTTCCATGTTGAACCAAAAGATTATCCTTTATCTTTTCTTTTTCTTGTGTTTCCCATTTGGGGATGATGCAAGGCATCAAGACATTTAGGTCTCTTCTGTGTTGACCCAAAAGCTTTTTCTTTGCTTTCACTCTCTTTGTATCATTCTTCCTTGATACATGAGTATTTTGGGAATGATTACACTTCCAAGCTCTATAATAACATTTTAGCAAAGACATACTAACCCCGAATCTGTGGATCCCTTATGTGATTTTGGGACTTCACTGTGGGGGAAACCCCTCTTCATGATGTAGACTCATTTGGAAAACTATGACTTGGCATAGGGCTTTCCAAATAAGCTCTCATGTCCTCTTTACTTTTAGAATTTATCATTTTCTACTTTAAAGTAATTGCTCACAACATGGTGTTTACCAATTTCTTTAAAGTGGAGGCATACATTGGCATTATTCTTTTGCATTTTACAAATTGTGTTTCATTATATAGCCTTCTTACTTCATGTGATGCATCTTTCTCTTTGTGGTGACATTGGGTGTGATGTCCTTCAAGAGGGTGATCTCTCTTAGCATACTATATTCCTCTTAGTGGTTTGATGTGACACACTGCATCCCTAAGTTGCGAATCTTCTATTCTTTGATTGGTCCTCTCTTGAAGACATTAGGAATGATGTTCCCTAAGTTAATACCTTACATTAACTAAGAAAAAATCATTTGAACATACCTTATACTACTTTTTCATTTACATTATCTATTATATGGCCAACTTGCATAACACACTTTGCTTACCTATGGAGCCATCCTGTTTGTTCATAGGTGTCAAGTATACAAATTTTTTCCTGCCTCATAAATCCTATTGCTCATGTTGTGTGGAATCTTATCAAAGTTATCAAGATGTATAGATTTGGTATGGTTAGTGTATGGGAGCTGAACTTAGGCATGAATTTCCCATAGTCACTTGCTTGTTTGTGTGAGCGCATACTAGTTGCGTGCATATATGTCTCTGGGGCTCACCTACTAGATGACTTGAGTTTCCACTAGCCCTTGTGAGCGTGCATTTAGTTTTCATAGTATAAATAATGTTCCACTTGTAAAAATTTATGCACAAACAACTTAGATTTGATTAACATCACATTGGACAAACAGTCGAGGCTTGATCCACCCCTTTCTTTCTTTTTCTCTCTTCTTTTTGTCTTTGATAGTGTATGCTTGTACCTTTTTGTTGCTCCTTATATTGTTCACATGTGTGTTCTCTTGTGCCTATGTTTTTTTGCCATAGGATCTTGATCTTGGAGGCTTGCACAAACCTCCTAATCATTGCCATCCTATCTCACTAGAATTGGTGCACTTGGACCCTTCTTGATGTGAGTTTCTCTACTTTAGTGTGAGTTTGAAGCAAGTTCATCCTCTCACTATAGTAGGGTCTAAATGTAGTGTAGAAAAAATGTATCCCTTTACATTCTCACACTTGTTTGGGCCCTCCCTGCTAAAATTGAGCTTCTTATGCCTTATTTGGTCCTATTTTTCATCCACAAGCCTTAATTAATGCATTTCTCTGAGGATAATCTTGACACTTAACTAATGACCAATTATAATTTCATGTTCTTTGGTTATGTGTACCAAATTTAGTAATTTGGGACTCATACGCCACCTTGGGCATATGGGTTCCACCTAAGTCTTGGGGCTTGATACTAAATTTGGCATAGAACTTAACATTTCTTGAATGTTGTGTCCCAAGCTTAGGCTACTAGGACTCATACGCCCCAACTAGCATATGAGTCCCACTTTAACTTGGATCTATTTTGAATTCAATTCTCAGCAGGATTTTATTCTCCTAGATCTGATGTCAACTTATAGTGTTGTAATTTCAAGAAATTCGGCATAAAAAAGTATAAATAAAAGGTTATTTCACATATTTTCTCCTAACAAGCAATCTAGCAACCTAGCAAGTTGATGAAAGAATACCTATAGAAAGTTTATGAGATCAAGAAAGAGTTCAAGATAATTCAAGAGCATTCAAGAGGTGATTATCAAGTATTTTGGAGCTATATTCAGGATTCAAGAATCATTTCAAAGTCATCATGCATCATTTTTTTTGAGCTAACATTTGTGGTGTAGGTTTCATGATTCAAGCAAGCATTTGAAGACATTATTTCATATCAACAATCAAGAGTCAAGATCTACATTCATGCTAACCATTTCATACAAGATTGCATCCTTTATTCGAATGGTTTGGTGATTTGCAACATTGAATATTGTTCATTCATCATTCCTTCATTCTATTTCATTTCATTTCAATATTTGATTACCAAAATAGGGTTTGACCAAGGTAAACCCCTATCCACTAACAAAATAGCATTTATCTCTCCTTTACATGTGTGATTGCAGATCTAGGTGTTTTGAGGCTTGAAGATCCTTTCAAGAAAAAGTTGCAAGGTTGAAGAAACTTGTCAAATTTGTCAAGAAGTTGTAATATTCACGGAAATTCACCTACAGGTCATAGTTCAAAGTTTCAGACTCAGAGATCAGACATGAGAGAAGCTACAAAAGATCACTAGAGGATGTACCAAAGTTTCATACAAACCCTAATAATAAGACTAAATCACCACCTTGGGCATATGAGTCCTAGTATACCACTTTTCAGTCATTTCCTATAGATCCTCGTTTACTAGTTGTAGATTCTAGATTTAGCCCGAAACCCTAAACTGGGACTAAATCACCTATTCTGGCATGAGTCCTAGTTCACATCAAAAGTCATAATTTCTGGATTGCAGACATTATTTTGGTATCTCTAGTCTTCCAAGTACTCTCTATTTATTCACAATTTATCATTTTGATTTTAAGTTTCATTTCCTAGATCACATAGTTAGATTTGCATATCCCTTGCATTTCCTTCTTTCTAATCATTTGCTTAGTGGTGATCCCCCTTTGTTTACTCACACCCAAGGAGACCTTGTAGAAATCTCTTCCCCTAATTAGATCAATAGGTTGAGATATCTAGGGTTTCCTTGAATGAACTAATAAGGAAATAGGAAGGGACCCCCCTTTCTTGCACGTTCCATCTCCTAAAAGGTGGAGCACTATGTTTCCTTGTGTTTAGTAGGTCTTCAAATCAATTCAATCCAAATGAAAATCAATCCTTGAGATGATATACATATGACTTCAATCCTTCAAGGAGCTGAGATATGAGTGGCGAGTTACATCAAGTTGTTGATTCATCACTTATTTATCATTTAGCCTCTGTCCCTCAAAAGGATAATATCTCTTTCATCATTTTTTCCATTATGAAGGTAGAAATCCTAACATAGGGTTTGACCAAGGCAAGCCCCTATATGGTGTGCAACCATTCCTCTCTCTTTGGATATGCAATTTATAGATTTGAAGAAGATTGAAGGATTATTGAAGACTATTTTCTCATTTATGTATTCAATCCCTACAACTTGACAAAATACAAAAACTCAATTATCTCAGTGATAGGAAAAGATCTGACAATAAGATCTAGAAAGAAAAAGCCACCAACTAGGGACCTAAGGACTATGAAAATATATTTCAATTTCAAATCTCTAGATTGGGGTACCCTAGGTTCCCTTTTCAAGAATTATTTTCCTCAAATTCACAAGGTATGTACCTCTATGTCTACCTTCTACTTTTCTAGAGCCCAAATTTGTCTGTTAGTTTCCAGTTTTCCATAATTCATGACCAAATGTTTCATTTTCATAGTTAACTATTTGCATCATTATATTTCATCAAAAATACATTTCAATCCTCCCAAAATAATTTTGATCTAAGGTTGAGTGATTCACCTTTTATGTTGCAAGTTGATCTCACACCCTTTCCATTTTGAATTCTAATGTTTTGTAAGGGAAAAGTAAAAAATTCTAGTTAAACCCTAGGATCACTTTTCCAACTAAACATTGTAGAAGTTGAAAAACCAACTTCACAGTCCCCAAGAACACCTGCAAGCAATCACCTATCACATGCACAGATATTCAGAACAAGAAATGAAAAAAGTTCTGTAAACTCTCAGAGCAAACTTGTGCAAGCAAAAAACATAATTATTGATTATTGAATGTAATTGTTTTACAAATATTACAAAAGCCTTCAAAAAAGGAAATGATGCAATAAAGCAGGAAAAGAAAACCCTAATCTTATCTTGAGCAAAAAGACAACTCAATAAGATAAGATAAGAATTAAATAATAATTATCCTAGGAAATAAATAATTACCTAAGTAAACTTATCCTAAAGTGTAATTAAATAATTAATTACACCAACACCCCCCCATAAGTGCAACTTAGGGAGAAGAAAATTATTATGCAAAGATGAGTCCCGACAACAAGGCCTGATCAGGTACTCATTTACAAATGCAATGCAAACTAAATCAAACAGGGTAAAGGAGAAAACCACATGGGAACAAAACTCCTCCCCAAAATAGAATGCAATAAACTAAGTGATGAAAGATGGAGGACTCCATAAGACCTCCCAAGGACACCATCCATCACAAAGATACATAAATGGATTCCCCCATAAGAGAGGAAGAAAGAGACCACAGATCCCCCCCAGAATGAAGTAACTCCAAAAGAAGTGAAGAAACTGCATCTCCTGAAAGAAGTGAGAGGGAAGAGGACGAATGAAAGAAATCTCTAAAGGTGGAATAGGTGTAGCCCATGATGTCTCCATAGAAGCAGGTGTGACCTCAACAAATGAAGAATCTGAAGTAGGTGAAGACTCAATAGAAACCTCAAAAGATGTATGATCAACTGGATCCTACTGCACTGAAATAGAAGAAGCAAAAGGAGGTGGAGGAGATGGAATGGAAGGATCAAGAACATGATCCGAAGTGAGAACACCAATGTTCAAGAAGCCAAATCTCTCCTCTGAATGATGATGCACACTCGAAGTGTGAGGAACAACTATAGGAACAGAAGCACCACTAGTAGAAAAATCAGTGAAAGAATACAAGCGAGATGAGTGATCCACTATCCCAGTAGCAATAACTGCTCTACTCTCGAAGTCTCTGATGATAACCGAATCAAGTGTGAACTCCACAGATCTCCCAGTGCCCCCATGTGTTATCTAATAGATGGAAAGAAGGTTATTTGTCAAGTGAGGGACACACAAGACATCCTGAAAGGAGTGATCCCCAAAACTAATGGACCCCTTCCCTATAACACTCATGTAAGTGTTGTTTCCCATCAAAATGGGAGACATAGTGCAAGGCTCAAATGAAGTGAACATAGACTGTGAAGATGCCATATGATGAGATGCTCCTGAATCTAGAAGCCATCTCCCTAGTCCAATACTTGAAGAATCGCAAAGAGCATTTCCCTTCATATTTGATGAAGTATGTAAACCAGTTGTGCCTGTGTTATGCTACTTTGAAGAAGAAGAATGAGGAGAAGAAGATCATGCAAACATCCTATCTGAGAGGAATGAATTTTAGCTGAAATCACATATTTTTAGAAAATATAATGATTTAAGCCTTAAAAAGTTCCATTTTAAGGATTCCAATTGAAGAGGGTTTGATCAAATCACCTTAGATCAAACCCCCTTGGATAGAACCTCGCTAGTTTTAAACCATACCTATAAATGCGTCTCCTTTACACCTATGAAAATGCTGATAAAAAATCACTTTTGATTTAGCTTTTGGGGGATCAAATGAATTCATTTAAAATTTATTTCAAATGATTATGGTATTCCTAGAACAAGCTATCCAATGAATATAATTTTAATATGTTTTGGTTTTGTTATGTATTTGTTTTTTAAGTTTTATTAAACATAGGTTTTCATCGAAAATGAATTTCTTTGTTCTTCACATGTGGAAAAATAGAAGATTATCAAAAAAAAATTGAAAAATATGAGTGCACCAGATATTGAAGTCCTTGATCCAACAAAATAAATTAAATTTTGACATATACAAAAAAAGTTACGCGTTATCACGGTCGTTGTTAATACGAATTGTAATTCATTTGACTTTGAACCTTGATTAAGGAAAAAATATTCAATAAAAAACTATCTAACCAAGTGGAAGCACTAGATATTAGAGTTACAAATCTAAATTTGAAAGAATTAGAATTTTATCCTTCATGGAAAAAAAGTTATACGTTATACGGTGTGCATCACTTTTTAAAAATGTTGTTTTATGAAAAAAATCAATTTTCGTGGGAGATGGAAAAAGAAGTGCAATTTGATTCCAAAAATTTTGAAAAAAATATTTTTAGAATCTAAAAACAAAATTTGATGAGACTCTAGTTTGCACCATCTTCAAATTCCTCACTGTTTACCTGCTATAGGTGCCTGAATGTGAAGATTTAGTTAAAAATAATAATTTTAGTGTCCAGTTTGGCCAAAAATTGTAAACCACTATTATGGGATCACCTTAGAAGGAAAATCAATTTGATGTTTCTGAAGAAGATGTTTCAGCTCATCAATGCCCTTCTTGTAACAATTATGTTCTGCATTTCCTTCCCTCTTGCAATATGCACATGTAGACTTCTCCTTCCTAAATGATTTCCCCTTAGAAGAGGAGGATGAATCTAAGGACTCCTTTTGCTGCTCATAAGGACTCCTTTTGCTGCTCATGAGGTTTGAAATCCTTTTGTTTCTATTTCTTTCCTTTGCCTGTAGAAGCCTTCTGATCTCTGGGCTCTTGTGATGCAATAAGTTCCTATGAAGAGGAAGAAGGTTTCACGGTGCCCATGCTAGCTAACTTAGCTTGCTCTCGAGTGAGAGATGAAGCAAAGTCATCAAGAGATGGGATAGTGAATCTTGTACCAAGTGCATCCATAGTGCCATAAAAGGTAGATACAAAAACTGAATAATCTGGTCCAAGCTTAGAAAGAATGGACAATATCAACTGAGAGTCTTCTTTCTGAACACCACATTGTGACAACTGTAATCTAAGAGACTTGAGTTTGGTGAAAAACTCCTGGATGCTGTCAAAATCCCTAGGAGTTAAGCCAATAAGTTCATTCTCTAACTGAAACCCTCTCATAGTATCCTACTTCCCAAAAAAAGACTCCAAATTATCCCATATCTCATTTGGTGTAGTGCAAGATTCAATGTGAAAAAGAAGGTCAGATGAAAGAGACATACATAATGTACCATAAGCTTCATCACACCCTATACAACCCTTTATGTTTCAAGTGCATCTCCATTTGTTTTTTCCAACCAAAATAGTTGAATGGAGTAAGGGGTGCAATATTATGTAAATCCATGACATAAAACAACAATAGATACTCTCAAATAAAAAAAATGCTTATTGATCTAAAAAAATAGCCTAATTGCACGCTTCCCAAGAAAATAACAGAAAAGGTAAAGGATGAGATCAAACAGAAATATCAGATACCTGGTAAAAAAATCTGAAAAAACAGGTCTAAGATTTGTGTAGAGCACTGAACTAGCTTTCCAATGACTATTCGCTTTCGAAAAATGGAGCCAGGACGCAAAAGTTACGCCTCCCGGAGTGAAAACAACTTCTGGCTTTGTCAGGCGAAAAAAGCACCGAAACGGAAAAATCAGGAAATCAAACCACCACCACTATGAAGATTGTCGAAACATATTTTCAACAATATCTCGTTTGCAAAAAAATACCTCCGTTTGACCAAGTTATGAAAAAATGAAAAAAAAGGCTTGTTTTAGGAACCAAGCAGACTAAACAGGGTCCAAAAACGGCCCTCGGGGGCTGAAAATTTTTGGCCTCTGGTCTTGCATATGACTGACCGCTGGATAAAATTCCTCTGGGGCTTAAGCGTGGCCCTTGGTCATAGATACGACCACCGACAGGCGCTGAGGGGCTGAATGCCTGGTGGGGGCTGGTAGGGCTGGTTCCCAATCTGTGAGTGGACCACTGGCGGGGGATGGCTCTTTGGTGGTGGGCCAGTGGTCGGCTGGTGGCGGACTGGCAGATTTGGGAGGCAGAGCTGCCGGTGGCGGCTAGGGGCTGGTGGCTGCCCGACTGCAAACGGGTGGCGCGCTAGTTTGTATTGGCAGTGCAGAAAAAAACCAAAAACCTTGGTTTTTTTTAAAAAAAATTGATTTTTTTTCAAATTTTTGCCTCGGAGATTGTGCCCTGGGGCCATACGGCCTTGGGGCTATTTTTTTCTTCTTTTTTTTCAACTTTCAGCTAAATCGAAGAAACAAAAGGCGTTTCTGGGGTTTTTGGACGGCTCTGATACCATCTAGAAGTTGAAAAACCAACTTCACAGTCCCCAAGAACACCTGCAAGCAATCACCTATCACATGCACAGATATTCAGAACAAGAAATGAAAAAAGTTCTGTAAACTCTCAGAGCAAACTTGTGCAAGAAAAAATCAAAATTATTGATTATTGAATGTAATTGTTTTACAAATATTACAAAAGCCTTCAACAAAGGCAATGATGCAATAAAGCAGGAAAATACAACCCTAATCTTATCTTGAGCAAAAAGATAGCTCAATAAGATAAGATAAGAATTAAATAATAATTATCCTACGAAATAAATAATTACCTAAGTAAACTTATCCTAAAGTGTAATTAAATAATTAATTACACCAACAAACATCTCCATCTAGTCAAAATTCAAATGTGTCCCATGATCTCTTTCCTTCTTCTAGAGAGAAGTGACTACATTAGGGTCTTTTTTTTGTATGCCTATTGTAGTGATAGAAAAAGTATCCCTTTTCCTCACTTGATTTGGGAATAATTGTCATTGAATAACCTAATTTTTCCTAGGTTTAATGTTGTAATGTGTTGTAACACATTCACATTGATCTTGGACACTTTTTTAATAAATATACTTAACTTGTATCCAATTTATGGTGTTGTAAAGTATTGTAACACACTTTCACATTTATCTAGGATCTCCTTAATTAATTATGGTTAATTAGAGTTAATTAGCCCCTTTAATTCAAATTTAAGCCTTAATTGCGACACTTTTTGAGGATCCATCTCGAAACCCATAATTCAAATTGTAAAACATTTAATTGGGAAAGATCAAGGTCCTAGAAATTGGTACTAGGACCCATTCACCCTAGGTGGTGAATGGGTCCTCCCTCTATAGGACCCCTCTTTCTTTGCAGATTCTACATGGGTTTTTGATCTTATTTCATCCCTCAAAGTCTTGGTCTTGGAAACCTGTGCCAAAACCTGTCTTCCCTTAATGAGGAACCCCTTTTTGAATTTGATTCTGGTGGGATTTTAATAACCATTTCTAGATTTGGTGTCAACTTGAACTGTTTGAATTTTAGGGTTAATCTCTTGATTTAGTATAAATAAGGGGTTAATTCATATTGTCTCTCCTAGAAAGTTTACAAGAGGCCTAAGCATCCAAGTTTTCAAGCATTAGAGCATTCCAAGAGAAATTCAAAAAGGATTTCAAGGCAGATTATCAAGGTTTTATTGAAACAATTCAAGATCATTTCATCATGTCAAGGGTTTAGTGCATTCATGCATGTTGTTGAGCTAAGATAGTGAATGTAGCATTGAAGAGCTACTTGCAAGCATTATTACACATCTTATTTGAGATTAAGATCTACATTCTTCATGCACACTACATGTTATTTTGTAGATTTATCTTCCAAGACAACTTCCAAGGTATCAACATTACATCATTTCATTTAATTACCTGCAAGGGGTTTGACCAAGGCAAACCCCTATTCACTAACAATCAACAAGTTTTTCTTCCCTTGAGTGTGGGTTTGCAGATTTATAGGTTGAGGATCAAGTGGAGAAGAAGTTTAGAGCAAAATAATCAAAGTTTCCAAGTTGCAAAGTTGACCTTTATAGTAACAAAACAAAGAATTGAAGCTATAGAATTTATTACAGGTTTTCAGAAGCTGAGAACCGAGGATCTAAGAGTGCAAATATCAAGGAAAATAACTTGGATCTTAGATTCAAAAACCCTAACAGGGACCCATTCACCACTAAAGATGAATGAGTCCTTTGTGCCCTAAAAATAGTTTTCTTGTAGCAAGGTACACACCATTTCAAGCTCTAAAAAATCCCTTATAGTGGCTATAACAATTAGGTTTAGTTTCTGATTGTTATTTGCATCTTATCACACACACAATTTAATGTTTTATGGTGGAAAGTAGTGATTCATCACTTTGATTAACTCATTTTGATGCAAACCCCCTTTTCACCATTAAACACCTATATGTAATTTTTTAGACATATATTTTATTTTACAAGTATGTGAAATTATATGCATATATGACTTTGTCATAAGCCTATATGGATTTCTTGTACATATATTATAATTTGACAGACATAGAACACTGTATGCCTATATGGATTCTTTGTTAATAAAACATTTTTTTACCAATGTTCTCCATATTTCCTATAACTATTAATTGAATAATTGAGTAATTACACAAGTAAAATAGACATATTTTGATTTGAGTAGTTAAATAAATTCTCAAATATTTTCCAATAAGTTTTATCATAGTTTAAGTCTTGGTTGGTCAATTTTTTCATAGTCTAAATCAAATCATATTAGAAATGGAATCAAGAAGTGGGGATGTCTTATAAAAATGATATATGTAACTAATGAAAGAATTATAATTAATCATTCATTTTCTTTGTCCTCTTTAGACACCCATAAATATATATCTAGGTTTTCCTTTTTTCTTTTCTTGTTTAGGGGCCCATAAATTTGATAATTTCAAGAGTTTACCACAATCCTAATCTACATTTAACAATTTATTTTCACATTGGGATAGTCATAATAGTGTAGCTTAGAATGATAATGACAATTGGTTGTAAAACATGACCTACCCTAGAGTTCACCTAGAAACCCCATGAGATGAAGAATGCAAAATATGCCTTCCTACGACCTTTTACTTAATATTTCAGCAAGGGCCTATGACTTTTGAAAAGAAGATCTAGTTCCTATCTTAGGAATGGAATGTGATCAATGGTCTCAAGTCAAGCTGGGAGACCTATAGGTGCCTTGTAGTTTTGTGTTGGTCCCGACTATGTGTGTTTTTTTGGTTGTTTTATTGCTAGTCAAATTGTTTAAGCTTTAGCTTCTATTTTACTTTTTTTGGTTTTCACACTGCTCATGAGTTCCTCGTCTGCCTATATGGTTATTTTTTAATGGGTACAATTCCTTCTAGTTTTAATCGAATCAAAAAAATTTACTCAATATAACTGACACTTTTTGTAAGTTTTGAAACATTAGATCACCATGGTCAAATAGATTAGAGATTTAAAAAATTAAGAGAGGTTATTGTGAATAGACCCTACTTACACCTATAAGTTTAGACAAATGTTTGTAGGTTCCATGAATTATGAGAAGCATCTTCTCATAGTTTGATTTGTTTTTGCAAATCGAGCTCTTAAGAGATTGTGCTAGAATAAGGTAGTCTAGAATGATTGGGATAGCTGGGATGCAAGATATAACCTTTCCTAGCATTTAGTTACCCACTTAGACATATTGATGTTATATATTTTCCACCACAATGTAAAAAATGAAAATTATGCTTCCCTGCAACCTTTTACTTAATGGAATTGATATCTTTTGTAGCTTTTAAAATACTGTTGCCATGATTTGGAGTGGGACTTGATCAATAGTCCCAAGAATTAGTTATGGTTTATATTTTCATTATTTTTTGGCCTACATTTTTGGGTCATTGTTGGTTCTATGTGCTCCTATGTTTACCCTAGCTATCGTATGCTTGCTATTTTCTTCAAATAGTTATATGGTTTCCTTTAGATGTACTATAGTAGAGCCAAATGACCTATTGTTTCACTTTGATATTAGTCCATTTATTTTTGTGTGTCTTTTTTTTTGGTACTAAATTCTTGGACTTGGGGACTAAATTTTGATCTCTTGGCTGGGTTCATGGGCCATTTCCCCTTTTTTAACAAAAACAGTTTTGCCATGATCAAACAGTTTTGATATTTTAAAAATTAAGAGAGGTTATTGTGAAGGGACCCTACATGACCTTGTTGATGTATAAAAAAAAATTAGGTGCCACAAATTCTGAGAAACAACTTGTCATAGATCAATAATTTTCCACACTTAGGGCTTTGAAAAGAATGCATGAAAGTAGTGTAATCCAGAAGGATTAAAATAACTAGGGTGTGAAACATGAACTTTGTTATCATTCACCTACCCACCTAGATGTGTTGAAACTATCTTTTTCACCACAAGATACATGGAATGAAATTTATACTTGCTTGCAAGTTTTTGCTAAATGTAATTATTTTTTTAGAACATTTGAAATCTTGTCACCATAGTCAAATAGATTGGAGATTTAGAAAAAAAAGAGAGGTTATTGTAGATGGACTCTACATGACCCTATAGGTTTAAAATTAAATTTTTTAGGTTCTATGAATTCTAAGAATAGCTCATCATAGTTTGGAAATATTTTTACACTTAGGGATCTTAAGAGATTGTGTTAGAATAGTGTAACCTATAATGATATAGGTAGCCAATGTGTAAAATAGGACCTTTCCTAGTGTTCACCTACCTACTTGGATGTGTTGGTGCCATTTTTTTGGCCCCATGATGCATAAATAAAAAATATGATCTCTTGCCAGTTTTTGTTGAATGTAATTAATGCTTTTTGCAACATTTGAAACATTGTTGTCATGGTCAAATGGATTCGATATTTAAAAAAATGAGAGTGTCTCCTATGGGTTGACCCTACAAGAACTTGTAGGTTTTTAAAAAAAATTGTAAGTTCTATGGATTCCAAGAAATACCCCTTAGGGCTCTTAAGAGACTGTACACATGAATAGTATAGCCCAAAACAATTATGTGTCTTAGGGAATGAGAAAATGTCTTCCTTAGAACTCAACCACCTAGAACTTAGACATGTTGGAGCTATCTAGTTTTTCCATATGTACTAAATGTAAAGAATGGGTCTTGCTAAGTTTTTACCAAATATAATTGATGTTTTTTGTAATATTTATTTTTTCACTATAGTGAAGTGAATTGAATATTTAAAACACTAAGAGAGGTTATTATGGAGGGACCCTATGTGACCATTTAGGTTAAGATAAAAATCCTTTGTATGCCACAAATTTTGAGAAATAATCTATCATAGATTGGTAATTTCTTCGCACTTAGGTCTCTTAAGCTTGACTATATGTCAGAATAGTGTAGCCTGAAACAATCAGGTGTATTGGGGAATGCATAGAGGAATTCCTTTGAATTTAACCACCTACTTGCTAATTTTGGCACTATTGGTTGTTTTCCACAATGCTCAATGTCCAAAATATGTCTCTTGAATTTTTTTTACTAAACACAATTTGATACTTTTTACAACATTTGAAAAATTATTACCATGGTCAATTGGATTGGATATTTAAAAAATAAGAGAGGTTATTGTGGAGGGACACTATGTATAATTTTAGGATTAGATTAAATTTTCTTAGGTGCCATGATTATAAGAAATAAACCATCACACTTTAGAATTTTTTTTTACTTAAGGCTCTTAAAAGACAATGTTGGAGGAGTGTAGCCTGAAATGATCAGGTACCTTGAGGAAAAAATAGAGGCCTTCCATGGAATTCACCCACCAACTCATATGTGTTGGAACTATTATTTTTTCCACAATGCACAAAATGCAAAGTATGATAATTGTAGCATCGTAAAAAGTAACCCTTTTTCATGCTTAGTTTGGGAATAAGTAATTAATGACAAAATTGACTTAATTGTTCCTTATTTAGGGTGTTGTAAAGTGTTTTCTTACACTTTCACACTAATCTAGGGCTTTATTAATTAATTGAGGTTAATTAGAGCTTAATTGACCCCTTAAATTCAAATCCAAGCCTTATTACATTTTTTGAGGGATAAATCCTGACATTCATTATGTTGGTGTGAATGGGGTTATTTCCTAACTAGTTATTAGTGAGGACCTATTCACATTATTATAAGTTTATTTTGGAGTTAAGTTTCCTAGTTGTCATTTCTAGAAGTTAGTTATAATGGGGCCATATCTCATTATTTATTTTTAGTTATCTAGGCATTTAATAATTCTCTCATGCATTTGATATTTGCATTGAGGCTTTTATTACTTAGTTGTATCATGTAATAGGATTAAGACACTTGTCTTGATCTTGTTTAATCCTATCTCACCACCTTGCCTATCTAAGCAAGGCTTCATATGTACTTTTCCATATTCAATTTGGCATTCTTGCATCTTAATGATAGCATGATATTTCTACCATTTCTCTCTTGTGGAAGTTATTTTGTCTTGCAGGTGATTCTAGGGTGTTTGAGGAGTGCACCATAAACTCCTACATGGTATCAGAGCTTTAGTGTTGTAGACTTCTTCCCAAATTTGAGGGAGCAATCTTGGCGTGAAAGTTTTGCTGGGTGCAAGTTGGAGTCTTGGGAGTCTCACCATTGAATTAAAGGCATTAGAGAAAGTCAAGATCGAATTTTATTTCATCAAATTCTGACATATTTTGTGAAATCTACAAGGGTTTGATCCAAGCCATTTTTATTGGAGTGGTTTTCATTTTTACTTTAGAAATTCTACTTCCACTCACTTGTAGGAAAAATGATTTATGGGTTTTGTAGCTAGGGTTGAAATATCATTTGGATATCTACTAGATTATGCATATAGTAAGCACATATGAAGAAAATTTCTGTCCAAGAAGCACTTCATGCCATTTTTCTATAGGTTGAAGGTCAATATATATATATATATATATATATATATATATATATATATATATATATATATATCATCTTTTTCTTGTTGGATCGAAAAAATATTTTTGGGTTTTGTTCTTTGCATCAAACTACTATTTGGGTATCCATTAGTTTTGCATGCAACAAGTAAATTATCTAGAAATCAAATAAGAAGGGTCATGTCTGCATTATCGACTAGCACAATTTATCCCTTTTTTTAAGAAAACCATAACTTGGGCATATGACATCCATTTTTTGAAACTTTATATCATCAAAAAGCTAATTTCATCCTCTACATAGATCTGAGGTTATTTTTAATCATGGAGGTAGATGTTAACATTTATCAGTGCATGTACTATTTTTTTTTTTTTTGTGCATTATGTTTTCATTTTCTCTGCACTTCATTTTAGTTCTAGATCATTTATCAATCAACTGTTGCTTCATAGATTCTAGAGTTGTGCCAGTTTGTGAGTTTTCTAGTGTTCCTTGGCATCAGATCTATTGTTTCTTTATCATGATTCCAAACTTCAGTCTTTGAGTGACTTTAATGTGGTTTCTAGAAAACAAAAGTATCTTTCCTTGCTTGTTGAATTAAGGATTCCAATGTTACTTCACAATGTACTTCTAGTGGTTCTCTTGCAATAGGTTATCTCATTATGGGGGGGCTTAATGGTCTCTCTTTTCATCCTTTGTGTGGACAGATATTGATTGAATTTCTGATAGATATCTTTATTTTATTTCATCTCTCTTTTGGGGAGGAGTTTTGTCCCATTGAGTTTTCTCCTTTTCTCTAGTTGTGAGAGATTCCTTTTCATTTGAATTATAGATAGGTACCTATCATGGCCTAATATTTGGGACCCATCCTTACATCATTTTCATAATAAATACACTCCCTAAGTTGTACTTATGGGGGGTGTTGGTTTGAATGGAGTTATTTCCTAACTAGTTATTAGTTAGGACCTATTCACATTATAAGTTTACATAGGATTTAAGTTTCCTAGTTGTCATTTCTTGAAGCTAGTTATAATGGGGCCATGTCTCATTATTTACTTATAGTTATCTAAGAATTTAATAATTCTCTCATGCATTTAATATTTGCATTGAGGTTTTTATTACTTAGTTGTCTCATGTGATAGGATTCAAACACTTTTCATGATATTGTTTAATCCTATCTCACCACCTTGCCTATATAAGAAAGGATTGATATGTAATTTTCCATATTCAATTTGGAATTCTTGCATCTTAATGATAGCATGATATTTCTACCATTTATCTCTTGTGGAAGTTATTTTGTCTTGCAGGTGATTTTGGGGTGTTTGAGGAGTTCACCATAAACTCCTACACATTAATAATGTGGCATAATATTTAATTTTGCAAGGTTTGAGTCCTAGGATATTGACCTAGAACCTATTCACCACCTTGGGCGAATGGGTCACCACTATGTCTTGGGACCCCCTTTTGGCATATTATTTCATCTCACCAAATCTTGGTCCTCGAAAACTATGTTAGTAGTCATTCTCCCAAGGTGGCGAATGGGTCCTCCTTACTTAGGAAATCCCTTTTTGAGCTTATTTGTGATAGGATTTTAATTATTTTGAATCCTAGATTTGATTTTGGCTTGTGTTATTTGAATTTCAGGGTTAAATATTAAGTTTAGTATAAATATAAGGTTAATTGACATAGTTTCATCATAGAGAAAATCTAAGACATCTTATCAAATTCAAGTTATCATTAGAGAAATTTCACAAGAGCATTATAGATGATTCAAGATCATTCAAGAAGGAATTGAAGTTCAGATTATCAAGGTTTTATTGCAACATTCAAGATCATATCATTATGTCAAAGGCATAGTGCATCAAGCATGTTGTTGAGCTAATGTTTGTTGATGTAGCATTGAAGGTCCATTTGCAAGCATTGTTTCACATCCAATTCAAGATCAAGATCTATATTATTCATGGAAAATACATGTTAGATTACTAATTTACATTCCAAGACATCATCTAAGGTATCATTTTTCCATTTTTCATGTTTCATTATTTCATCACAAGGTTTAATTACCTAAATGAGGTTTGACCAAGGTAAACCTCCATTCCCTAACAATAGACAAGCTTTTATCCTCTTTGATGAGTGTTTGCATATTTTTAGGTTGAAGATCAAGTGGAGAAAAAGATTGAAACAAAAGTTGTCAAATTTGAAAAGTTACAAAAGTTGTCATCTATATTGCAAGATCACAAAAAGTTGCCTACCAATTTTTTTTCAAACTTTCAAGAGTTGATCACCTGGGATTTGAGACTGTAGACATCAAGGGATATGGCCCCAAAAGTGATTTTCAAAAACCCTAGCAGAGACCCATTCACCACTTTGTGCGAATGAGTCATTAGTGACCCCAAAACAACACTTGGTTTATCATATTTTTAATTCATTTTGATAAACCCTATTTTTCTATATTTCATTTTGGTGAACCTGAATTATTGAAAATTGTAGTTTTTTTTTAATTTTGGAGTCTTTCTTCTCATCCTAGGTTAGATCTTGCATTCATTTGCATTTATTTGCATTGAATAGATCTTATTTAAGGTGTCCTACTTTTCATTCAAACTTGCATCTCATCTAGGGTTTTAAAATTGTATTATTTTGCATTCTTTTAAATCTAAAAAATACAAAAACAAATAAGTCATCTTGCATATTATTTAGATCATATAAATTTAAATTTGAAAATAAATAAAAAATTGAATATCAAAATGGGTCTTTTCATTCATCACTTTATCACCTTTTCAATTTGCATTTCATAGTACATTTACAAAAATTTGAAACTAAAAGTTAATATTACAGACTTGAATTTGAAACTCGTTGATAAAATATTAAAAATCAATAAAAAATAGTTCAAAAACCCTAATCTAGGACCCATTCACCCAAGGTGGTGAATGAATCCTTAATCAAGTGCTAAACTACATTTTTTGGAATCTAAAACTCATTGAAAAAATATTAAAAATTAGTTAAAAATAGTTCAAAAACCCTAATCTAGGACCCATTCACCTAGGGTGGAAAATGAGTCCTAGATCAGGTGCTGATCTAAATTTTCTAGAATCTGAAATCTTTGTTTTATACTTCTATTTGCTGGTGTTACATTTTTGTTTTAGTTTTCTGATTTCCCATTTCATTAAATTCATGGAATTTAGCTTAATTTTTTTCATTTAGTGCATTTTCAAAATTTAAAATTGCATTTACAACATTTCATTTTTAGTTTATTGTATTGTGTAATTAGTAAATAACATTGTTTAGAATCTAAAAATTGCATTTCATTCTAGGTCATTGCATTGCCTCTTTCCATTTTGGGTTTGTACACTAAGTTTGTAAAACTTGTATGAGCTTTACAACTTGGTGTCCTATTATCATTTCTATTGTAAGATGGAGTTTGAGGCTCATGTCATCCCGCGATATCTCACTTGTTGTGGATCATGGGTTTTCTAGCTCTCTTTCTGATATTGTTGATAATCAAACCTCTATGGCTCATAGTTTGCATACTTCATTTCGCATGACTTCCCCTGATGTGCATGATGTCCATCTCTCATAACAAGACATAAAAAGATTAGATGAAAACATAGATAAATTACAAGACATTATCCTTACTGAAAGAATGGACATTAGTATGATTCCTACTTTATAAAATCTAAGTGCCTAAAACATGAAACAAAACACAAATTGTCAATAGTTTTAGTTTCTTCCTAAATGAGAACTTAAAAAACAAGAGAATAATATCATCCATTCCTCAGTCAACTTTATCAAAGCTAGACCTTGTAAGGGCTCAACTAAAAATCCTCTTGATATTGCTTTCTCACAAAATGATATACTTAAACATGCACTTGATGGTCCTCTTTACATAGTCGACTTAATCAATAAAAAGCCTACAAATGGGATATTAATTGATTGTGTCTTTGGAGAGAATGTGATCACTGAGGAATTCCTATTTGTGCATGAACTCTATCAATATACATATGATAAACCGAAATCATGGATCAAGATGCATAATGGTTTTTCATGTCCTACAATGGTCTTGATAGATCTCCCTTTAAAATTTGGACTGAAAACATTAAATGTCTCATTCACCATCATACCACAATCAAACCAATTTCATGTGAAGTTAGGCTATCTATGGCTTCACTCCATGAATGTCGTACCCTCCATTGTGCATAAATGTTTTAAGTTTACCTTTGGAAATGATATCTTTACTATGCATCATAGTGGGTTTAATCCTACATCTTCTTGAGGGAACTTTTCATTAGATTTATTTTGGCCCGAACCTATGGAACCTATTAAACCTCGTGAAGACTTCTTTTTCAAATCCTATCAAAAGTTCAAGGAAAAACATATAGAAAAATGATCCCTTAGAAACATGCCTCAACCTATCACAAAGTATCCTATCCTTGATGAAACAATGATTGAACCGAAAGCCCTTCCAAACCTCCAAGAATAACCTATAAAAAATCCTCCTACAATTTCCTACAAGAGACCATGAGATAACTAAAACAATCCTATTGTCCCTCTTAAAATCAAACAAGTCTACAAAGCTAAAGAGAAAGTGATTGAACAACCTATTGTTGTCTCTTCTGTTCCTCCCAAGGAAGAGAAGAAACCTATGATTGACAAACCAACTCTTACACAAAAACAAATTGACAATAGATTGAAATAAAATTGAAGTGATAGAGAGAATAGGCATAGAAGTTGTGCTATTTTTTGAATTTTACAAACTAAAGAAGACAAGAACAACATAGAAAATCAAAATCTGAACTTACCTAAAGTAATGCATGATGACTCTATAGCCTCACCACAACATAAACAAGAACATTCCATGGAATCATTCAACCTCCCTTTATGGTTAATCTACATGATGACATTGATATTGGAAAGATTGATGAACAAGTGCATAATGAATTGAATACATTTTTTTCCTCTTTTATGAGTTTAAAAGAAAAATCTCCTAAAGAGTGTTGAGATTGGTTCTTCCCCTAGTTTTTCACTTGCTAATTGGTAAGTGCATGAAACCGTGACACAATTTTGGTGCCAAATTGCAAAAAAAAGTTGTAATAGGCCAATTGCGCTCTCCAAATTTGGAGAGCACCAAATTTGGCGCTTGCCAAATGGCTTGAATTTTGCAATGAATGAACTTGTGAACTCTTTCTTTTTGTAATGAATTTTTGAATTCCTTTTTCTAAACTCTTCATTTTCTCTTTCTCTACTAGGGAAACTATATACATGAAATAAACATTTAAGTATAAGTTGACATTTACATATGGAAATTTACTTTCTTATACTTCAAGTTGTATTTCATGAGTATATTTTTAGGATGTTTGAGAGTGGTTTCAGATCTCTAGGAGTTATAATAGAAATTCTAGTTTTTGGAAGATCTTAAAACTTTCAGACTTAGTCAAATTTCAATAATCAACAATTCAAATTTTAGTAATTAGGAGGTCAAATTTTAGTAGTCAACAAGTTGTATCATCTTTCTCTCACTCTCTCCTTCTCTCTACTCTCTATCTCTCCACTCCCTCTTTCTCTCCCTTCATCCCTCTCTCCCCTCTCTCTCTCTCACACCCCTCTATCTCCTCCCTACATCTGCTGACTCTATAGCCTCTACTTCTCTCCTACTCCCTCTCCTCTCTCCTATCCTTCCCTCTCTATTGCTCAATCCTTTACCCCTTGTACTCTTTCTCTCTCTCTTACTCTACCTCCCCTCTTTCACTTCTCTTTATCTCTCATCCTCAGACTTAGTCTCTCCTATCACTCTCACTCTCTCCTTCTCTCTACTCTCTATCTCTCCACTCCCTCTTTCTCTCCCTTCATCCCTCTCTCCCCTCTCTCTCTCTCACACCCCTCTATCTCCTCCCTACATCTGCTGCCCTCCCTCCCCTCTCTACTCTCTCTATCTCTTCTCTCTCTCTACATATCCTTCCCTCTCTACTTATCTTTATCTCCCCTATCTCTCTCTCTCTACCTCTCCCTCCTCACTATCTCACCTATGTCTCTTTCCTTACCTCTTTTCTCTCTCTACTCTCTATCTCTCCTCTCCCTCCCTCTACCTACATCTCTCTCTCTCATTCTCTCTCCTCTCTTCTCTCTCCCCTCTCTAATCACCAATTCACCCCATTTCCCTGATTCCATCTCACTCCCTCCTCTCTAAATCCCATTCTCTCTCTATCCCACTTCCCCTACTTCTATATTTATGTCTAAATTGTCCCTTTCTACCTCTCCCTCCCTCCAACCTCCCTCTCTCTCTTTATCTCTATTTATCATTCTCTCCTTACCTCTCTACTCTTTATCTCACCACTCTCTCCATGTCACTCTCCCCCTTCTCTCTCTCCCTCCTATCCCTCCCTCTCTCCTTCCCTCTCTACCTACCTCTCTCTCCACTACCTACCACTCTCTCTACCTCTCTCTCCCTCCCCCTCTTTCTCTCTTTCTCTCTCCTTCCCTCTCTACTCTCTATCTCTCCCCCTTCCCTTTATAATCTCTTTCTCTCTCTCCTCCTTCCTCTCTCCCATCATTTTCTCTCATCTCACTCTCTCTCCCTCTCACACATTCTCATCTCTATCTCCTCCTTTCCTCTCCCTCCATCCCTCCACTCTCTACTTATATCTATCTATCATATCTCTCTACATCTCCTTCCCTCTCTATTTATCTTTATCTCCCCTCTCCCTCTCTTTACCCACCTCTCCCTCCATCACTCTATATCTAAAATATGTCTCCTCCCTACCTCTTTCCATCTCTACCCTCTATGTATCCTCTCCCTCCCTCTACCTCCCTCTAACCCGTTTCTCTCTCTCTCTCTCTCTCTCTCTCTCTCTCGTACACACACACACTCACCTCTATCTCCACCCTACCCATCCCTCCCTCCCCTCTCTACTTCTCTCTATCTCTCCTCTCTCTACGTCTCCTTCAATTTCTACCTATATTTATCTCCCCCTCCCTTTTTTTAGCTACCTCTCCCTTCATCACTTTGTATCTCACCTATCATTCCCTACCTACATAGGGTTGATTGGGATGATAATGGGTTGAGTGGGTTGAGATATTTAGGGTTGAAGGTTTAATGGTTTATAGGGTAGAAGGATGGTTTAAGGCTGATTGAGGGCTATAGGGTTGAGGGTTGAGGGTTTAAGGTTGACTGTAGAGGGTTAGGAGGGTCCAATATATAGGAATGTAGAGGATGTATAGTGGGTTGATGGATAAGATAGGGTTTAATGGTTGAGGGTTGTAGGGGTTGAGATGGTTGAGGGTTAAGAGGGATTTAATGGTTGAGGTATTAAGGGTTGAGGGTTAATGGATTAGGGTAGAGAGTTTACTTGGGTTTAAGGGTTGAGGGTATAGGGTTGAGGGTAGAGGGTAGAGGGTTTAAGGGTTAAGGGTTGAGGGTTGAGGGTTTAAGGGTTAAGGGTTGAGTTATTATACTGGGTTTAGGGTATAGAGTTAAGGGATTAGGGTTGAGGGTTTGAGAATTAAGGGTTTAGGGTTAAGGGTAGAGGGGAGATAGATAGATGGTGAGAGAGAGAGACCTAAGAGAAGGTTAAGGGTTAAGGTTGAGTGCTAAGGGTAGAGGGGAGAGACACAGAATGAGTGAGTGAGTGAGTGAGTGAGAGATACTTGAGAGAGGGAGTAGGGGTAGGAGGGAGAGGCTTGAGAAAGAGAGAGAGGGTAGAGGGTTGATGGTAGTGCATAGATGGTTTTAAGGGTTTAAGGGTTAAGGGTAGATGGGAGAGAGATAGAGGGAGTAAGTGAGAGAGATAGATGGAGGGAGTGGGAGAGAGATAAAGGGTAGAGGGTAGAGGGTTAAGGGTAGAGGGGAGAGAGATAGGAGTGAGTGAGTGAGAGAGAGATCTGAGAGAGGGAGAGTGGTAGGAGGGAGAGAATTGAGAGAGAGAGGAAGTGAGAGAGATAGAGGGTAGAGGATTCATGAGGTAGAGGTTAAGGAGTTAGGGTGAGGAAGAGACAGGAGTGATTGAGAGAGGGAGAGGGTAGGAGGAGGTCTTGGGAGAGAGAGATGGTCAGAACAGAGTTAAGGTAGAGGTAGAGGGTTTAAGGAGTTAAGGGTTTGGGGTTTGAGGTTGAGGGTGGGGAGAGAGATAGAGGATTTATTGAGAGGAGACTGAGAGAGGAGAGGTAGGAGGGAAGACTTGAGAGGAGAGAGTGAAGGGTGGGGTTTAAGGGTTTAGGTTTAGGTTAAGGTTTAGGGTAGAGGAGAGAGATAGAGTTCAATGAGAGAGGAGGGGTGGGAGGATTATAGAGGGTAGAGGTTAAAGGGTAGGTGTAGAGGTGAGAGGTTAGGTGAGGGAGAGAGATGAAATGATTGAGGGAGTGAGGAGACCCTAAGAGGGAGAGGGGGTAGGAGAGAGAGAGGGAGTGGGAGATAGATAGAGGGTAGAGGGTAGAGATGTAGAGGGAGGGAGGGTTAAGGGTAGAGGGTTTAGTTTTTAAGGGTTAAGGGATTAGGGTTTAGGGTTAAGGGTATATGGGAGAGAGATAGAGGGAGTGATTGAGAGAGAGATAGACCTAAGAGAGGGAGAGAGGGTAGGATGGAGAGATTTGAGAAAGAGAGAGGAAGTGGGAGATAGATAGAGGGTAGAGGGTTTAAAATGTTATGTAAGGGTTAAGGTTAAGGATAGAGGAGAGACATGGAGGAGTGAGTGAGAGAGACTGAGAGAGGTAGATGGGAGAGTCTTGAGAGAGAGGGGTAGGAGGGAAAGTCCCTATGCATCTCCTCCCATCTCCTCTCTCTCAGTCTCTCCTCCACCTCTATCCTTAACCCTTAACCCTTAAACCCTAAACCATCTACCTTCACCCTTAACCCTCATTCTCTATCTCTCTCCCACTCCTCCTCTCAAATATCTCCTCCCACCCTCCTCTATTAGGTCTCTCTCTCTCGCTCACTCCCTCTATCTCTCTCCCCTCTACCCTTAACCCTAAACCCTAAACCCTTAACCCTTAAAAACTAAACCCTTGAAACATCTACCATCAACCCTTTGTACCTCTATCTCTCTCCTACTCCCTCCCTCTCTCTCTCTCTCAAGTCTCTCCCTCATACCCCATCTCCCTCTCTTAGGTATCTCTCTCACTTGCTCACTCCCTCTATTTCTCTCCCCTCTACCATTAACCCTTAACCCTCTACCCTTAAACCTTAAACCCTAAAATCATAAAACCTTAACCCTCTACCCTTAACCCTAAACCTTAAAACCTTAAACACTAAACCCTATACCCTTAACCCTCCCTCCCTCTATCTCTCTCTCACTCCCTCCCTCTCCCTCTCTCTACATATCCTTCCCTCTCTATTTATCTTTATCTGCCCTCTCCTCTTTACCCACCTCTCCCTCCATCACTCTATATATCAAGTGTGTCTCCTCCATAACTCTTTATCTCTCTACTATATATCTCTCCTCTCTCTCCCTCTCTCTCTCTCTCACACACACACACACACTCACCTCTATCTCATCCCTAGCTATCCCCCCTCCACTCTCTACTTCTCTCTCTCTCCTCTCTCTACGTCTCCTTCCCTCTCGACCTATATTTATTTCCACTCTCCCTCTATTTACCTACCTTTCCCTTCATCACTTTGTATCTCATCTATGTTTCCATACCTACCTAGGGTTGAGGGTTTAATGTATAGGGTAGAGGGTTGAGGGCCCAATGTATAGGGTAGAGGGCATAGGGATTGAGGGATTAGGGTTTAAGGGTTGAAGGTTGAGGGTAGAGGGTTTTAGGGCTGAGGGATTAGGGTAGAGAGCTTACTTGGGTTTAAGAGTTGAGGGTAGAGGGTAGAGGGAAAAGGGTTTAAGGGTTAAGAGTTGAGTTTTATGGTTTAGGGTGTAGAGTTGAGTGTTTAAGGGTTTAAGGGTATAGGGTATAGGGTTGAGGGATTTGGGTAGAGTTGGAGGGAAGGATGAAGGTAGAGATGGAGGGAGAAGTGAGATATAGAGGAGAGAAGAGGAGGGAGAGGCATATATATATGAGGGTTGGTGATCCAATGTATAGGGTAAGATGTTGAGAATTGAGGGTATAGGGTTGAGGAAATTTAGGGTTGATGGTTTAGGGTATTGGGTTCAGGGTATAGGGTTGAGGGTAGAGGGTATTGGGTTGATGGTAGAGGGTAGAAGGTTTAAGGGTTCAGTATTGAGGGTTTAGGGTTTAGGGTAGAGGGTTTATGGTATAGGGTAGAGGGTAGAGGGTAGAGGTTTTAATGGTTTAGGGTTTAAGGGTTGAGGTTCGAGAGTTTAAGATTGAGGGTAGAGGGTAGAGGTTTTAATGGTTTAGGGTTTAAGGGTTGAGGTTCAAGAGTTTAAGGTTGAGGGTGTAGGGTTGATGGATTAGAGTTGAGGGTCCAACAAATAGGTAGAGGGTATATGGGTTGAGGGTTTAGGGTTTAAGGGTTAAGGGTTGAAGGTAGAGGGTTGAGGGTTTAAGGGTTGAGGGGTAAAGGGTTGAGGGTTGAGGGATTAAGGTATAGAGTTTAATTGGGTTTAAGGGTTTAAGAGTTGATGGATTAGGGTTGAGGTAGAGGGTGGTTTGAGGGTAGAGGTAGAGGGTTTATGGGTTTAGGATTTAAGGGCCCGAGGTTGAAGGTTTAGGCTCAGGGCTGTGTGTTTTGGCTTAAGGCCTGAGGCATACAAGGCAGAGGGGGAGAGATAGGGGAGTGAATGAGAGAGAGACCTAAGAGAGGGAGTGGCACTAGGGAGGGGAGAGACTTGAGAGATAGAGAGGGAGGGTGTCTGAGAGAGATAGAGGGGTATAGGGTTTAAGGTTAAGGTAGAGGGGAGAGAGAAAGAGATTGATTGAGAGAGAGAGAACCTAAGAGAGGGAGAGAGGTAGGAGGGAGAGAATTGAGAGAGAGGGAGGGAGAGAGATAGAGGAGAGGGGTTAATGGTAGAGGGTATCTAGGTTTAAGGGTTAAGGGTAGAGTGGAGAGATAGAGGGAGGAGTGTGAGAGAGACCGAGAGAGGAGAGGGGTAAGGGAGACTTGAGAGAGAGAGAGAGGTAGAGGGTTAAGCGAGAGAGTAGAGGGTTTAAGGGTAGAGGGAGAGAGATAAAACGAGTGACTGAGAGAGAGAGAGAGAGCTTAGAAAGGGAGAGGGGTAGGAGGAGACACGAGAGAGAGGAGAGAGAGATGGAGGATATAGGGTTAATGGGTAGAGGGTAGAGGGTTTAATGGTTAATGGTTTACGGGTTAAGGGTAGAGAGAGAGAGAGAGCAGGGGGGTAGGAGGGAGATAATTTAGAGAGAGGGAGGGTAGAGGGTAGAGGGTAAATGGTTAAGGGTATAGAGAGAGAATGAGGTATAGAGGGATAGATAGGTAGAGATAAGTAGAGAGGGAAGGAGTGGTGGAGGGAGAGGTAGGGATGGAGAGAGAGAGAGGTAGAGAGAGGGAGGGGGGATATAGAGAAGCAGAGAGGGAAGGAGAAATGGATGGAGAGATGGGGATAGAGGGAGAGATAAGGATTTAGAGAGAGAGGTGAGAGAGAAATAGAGAGAGAGGTAGGTAAGGAGAGGTAGGGGGATATAAAGATAAATAGATATGAAAGGAGATATAGAGGGAGAGGTAGGGATGGAGTGAGAGGTGAGACAAAAATACAGAGGTCTAGGTAGATAGAGGGAGGAGGAGATAAAGAGAAGTATAGAGGGAAGGAGAGAGGGAGGAAGAGGTAGGGAGGGAGATAGAGAGAGGTGAGAGAGATAAGAGAGAGGGAGGATAGGAAGGGAGAGAGAGGTGAGATAGAGAGAAAGAGAGTAGAGAGGGAAGGGGAGAGAGAGAAGTGAGATAGGTGATAGAGATGTGTGATGGAGAGATATGTAGAGAGGTAAGGAGGAAGGTGGAGAGATTGAGAGGGAAGGAGGGGGAGAGAGAAAGAGGTATAGAGGGATAGGTTAGATAGTGAGAAGTAGAGAGAAAAGGTGGGTGAAAGGAAGAGAGAGAGAGGGAGAGAAAGAGGGGGAGAAAGAGAGAACTAGAGAGGGAAAGAGAGATAGAATGGTGAGAGAGAGAGTGGAGAGGGAAGGAGAGAGAGAGGGAAGCAAAGAGTGAGAGAGAAAGAGGGGAGAGAGAGGGAGAGAAGGATAGGTAGGTATATAGAGAGGTGATATAGAGAATAGAGAGAGATATATAGAGATAAAAGGAGAGGGAGGGGAGATAGAGAAATGTAGAGAGGAAAGGAGGGAGGGAAATAGATATTAGAGAGAGAAGGAGAGAGAGATGGACATGTAGAGACGTAGTTCTTGAGCTCAAGGGAGAGATTATTAGATAAAGGGATGGAGATAGTGTGAGAGAGAGAGGTCTAGAGAATAAGAGATGAAAATGAGTGAGATAGAGAGAGAAAGATGAAATTTAACTTCCTGATTATTGAAATTTGACCTCTTGATTACTAAAATTTGACATGTTGATTACTAAAATTTGACTAAATCTAAATTTTTTTAAAATCTTCCAAAAACTAGAATTTGCATTATAACTCCTACAAATCTGAAACCACTCTCAAACATCCTTCCTATATACATGAAATATAACTCAAACTATAAGAAAGTAAATTTCCATATGTAAATGTCAACTTATACTTAAATGTTTATTTCATGTATATAGTTTCCTTGGCAAAGAAAGAGAAAATCAAAGAGTTTAGAGAAATGCATTCCAAAAGTCATGAATTGCATTTGGCGAGTGCCAAATTTGGCACTAGCCAAATGAAGCAACCCATTTGGTGCATGCCAAATTTGGTGTACACCAAATAGGTTGCATTGGGAAGTACCAACCCAATGGGTTGGATTTTGCATTGGGCATCTGACCCAAAGGTTTGGACAACCCTTTCTTGCAAAAGACGTGATTTTTTGAAAGGGTGCCAAATTTCCTCATATTTTTGTTTGTGCTCCCCATATCACCTGCATGTCTTTCAATGCAAGTTTATAAAAAAACTGTGATAGCATTAACGTCTCTCTTAGTTGTCTAAATATATAATTCTTTTTTCACTTTGATTTAGTTAAGGTTTTGATCCATAGCTTCTATTATAAATGCCTTCATTTTTGGTCAAAAACCAACACGTGCTAATCTTAGAATAGATTTTTACTCGTTCATCAAAACACAAAACAAATTATATTTTTTGAAACTAGACTCCATTCTACACATGATGAAAAAATTTCAATTTTTTATTAGTATTCAAAAAATTTAGGGGGGAGCACACTCAAATTTCAACTTTTAAGGATGTTTCCACTTTGAAAATTCATAAAATATTATATATTCATTAAAAACATTATCCAAAAGGAGGATAAACTACATGGTGTTAGCTAATTTCTCCTTGTTGGGATTTTTGAAATTCTATTTAAAAAAGTTAATCAAAAAGGGGGGAGCCCTCAGGCGCTATGTTATTTTTTTGATAAAAACATAACTTGTTTTACCCCCACCCCTTTTTGAGACCCTTAATCTTCATTAATTTCAAAAAGAATTAGTAGCTTAGAAACTAGAATCAGAGCACTTAAACTTTTGTTCTTGCTATATCTTGAAATTTTGGGCATAACTATCTTCATCTTCTTTTGCAAATCAGATTGCTAATTTCAGAAAAAAAAGTGGCATCTTAAGAGCCAAAATTGTGTCACAGATCCATGCACTTACCCTAATGTCCCTTTGCATAGTTTTTTTACTTCCATTTATACAGATTGAGATTGGGATGCAGACAACCTGCTATAGGTTGACTCACATGTGCCTTACTAGTCCTTTGCTTTTTCATGTTTCTTTATGTGAGTGCATCTACATAATGTGATCCCTTGTGATGTTTCGTTTGATGTATCTCTCTCTTTTTTTGCATTCCTCTATATGTACCTACATTCTTCTCTATGTTGTAAATTTTTTACCTTTTTCATTTTTCTTGTGTTTTTCTTTTGGGGATGATGCAAGGAGTCAATACATTTAGGTCTCTTCCATGTTGACCCAAAATATTTCCTTTATCTTTTTCCTTTAATCTTGTTTTTTCCTTTTGGGGATGATGCAAGGCGTCGAGACATTTAGGTCTCTTCCATGTTAACCTGAATGATTTTTCTTTGTTTTCACTCTCTTTGTGTCATTCTTCTAGTTCCATGACTATTTGGGGAATGATGACAGTTTTGAGCTCTATGACAATATTGTAGCAAAGACATACTGACCCTGAATCCATAGATCCCTTATGTATTTTTGGGGGAAACCCTTCCCTCCTTGTTGATGACGTAGCTTTATTTTGAAAACATATGACTTGGCATAGGGTTTTTAGAGGAAATATCTTATGTATTAGGAGAAAAAATTGGCTACTTTAAAGTAGTTGCTCATAGTAATGGTGTTAGCATCCGCTTTAAAGTGGGGGAATACATCGATGAAATCTTTCAATATTTTATATATTTCATGATGTGATTTTATTTTTTCTTGTGATGTGTCCTTTTCTTGGTGGTGTCATTGGGTTTTATGTCCTCCAAGAGTGATATTTTTAAGCATACAATTTCCCTTAGTGGCATGATGTGAACGAGGCATCCCATCAGTGGCAATCTAATATTCTTGACTTTTCCTTTTTTGGAGACATTAGGCATGATGTTCCCTAAGAAGAAGACCTTACACGAATGAAAAAAATCCTCTTTAACAAAAACATATAGACATAACATTCAAAAGCATAACATTGTGGTGCCTTATCAAATTTGTCAGGAGGATAACTTCAATATGGTATGGGAGGCTAATATGATTCTCTCATTTTCCACCTCATTAGGATAACGAACCTAGTGGATGGCCTGAGATTCCACTACCCCAAAGTGAGCATGCATGCTATGGAAAAATAGCCTAGATGTGTTCCACATCATGTTGGACCGTCGAAGCTCGATCCTTTTTCTCGGACAAAAATACTAGATGTGTTCCACATCATGTTGGATTGTCGAAGCTTGATCCTTTTTCTTGGATTAATAGCCTAGATATGTTCCACATCGTGTTGGAAAATAAAATCTTGATCCTTTTTCTTGGAAAAATATCCTAGATGTGTTCCACATCGTGGTGGACCGTCGAAGCTTGATCCTTTTTCTTGGACAAATAGTTGCGTTTCACATTGTGTTGGAATGATTGAAGCTTGATCCTTTGTTTTCTTATATTTTTCTTGGTCTTTGATAGGTTATGACTATGTATCTTTGTAATTTTTTCACACTTAGGTGTCTTGAATGTCTACTTTATTATGAGTTTGACATGGGGGAAAGCTCTCACTAAAGTGGGGGAAAAATGTAGCATAAAAAAAAGTAACCTTTTTTCATGCTTAGTTAGGGAATAAGTAATTAATGATAAAATGGACTTAATTGTGCCTTATTTAGGGTGTTGTAAAGTGTTTTATTATGCTTTCACACTAATATAGGGATTTATTAATTAATTAAGGTTAATTAGAGCTTGATTGGCCCCTAAAATTCAAATCCAAGCCTTATTTATTACATTTTTTGAGGGTTAAATCCCTACATTCATTAATAATGTGATATAATATTTAATTTGGCAAGGTTTGAGTTCTAGGATAGTGACCGAGGACCCATTCACCACCTTGGGAGAATGGGTCCCTACTATGTCCAAGGATGCCCTTTTGGCATATTATTTCTCCCAGAAACTTAGTCCTAGAAAACTGTGCTAGGACCCATTCACCTAAGGTGGCAAATAGGTCCTCCTTACTTAGGACACCCCATTTTGAACTTATTTGTGGCATGATTTTAATGATTTTGAATCCTATATCTGATGTCGGCTTGTGTTATTTGAAATTTGGGGTTAAATTTTAAGTTTAGTATAAATATAAGGTTAATTCACATAGTTTCATCCCAGAGAAAATCTAAGAAATCCTAGCAAATTCAAGTTATCATTAGAGAACTTTCACAAGAGAATTATAGATAATTCACAAGAATTCAAGAAGCATTCAAGTGCATATTATCAAGGTTTTATTGTAGCATTTAATATCATATCATCATGTCAAAGGCATAGTGCATCAAGCATGTTGTTGAGCTAGTGTGTGTTGATGTAGCATTGAAGATCCATTTGCAAGCATTGTTTCACATCCAATTCAAGATGAAGATCTACATTCTTCATTGCTAGTTCATGTTAGATTGCTGATTTACATTCCAAGACATCATCCAAGGTATCATTGTTCCATATTTCATGTTTCATTATTTCATCACAAGGGTTAATTACCTAATATAACAACCTCCATAAATTAAGCTTAATTTAAAGAACTATTTACACATCACAACACATACAAGGATGACATGTGTCTAATGCACAAGAAAAAGATAGATAATTATATTATATCAATAATTTAAGGTACATGTGTCATTTTATGGCAGGTCATATGGGAATATTTCCCTTACAAAGGACCTCTTGGTCATCATTAAAACTATACAATATATAGAACACTTATGCCTTCATGACAAGATCCCTTTGACCTTGAACTTATTCAACCATCTTGAGGGTGAACATTGTGGGAGCACATTTCTACCCTACCACGAAGTGAAAACTTCCTTGGAATTCTTCAGTCGGTTGAAGAATACCTGACCTAGCACGAGGAAAATTAGCAAAGCAATATTGGATAGGAGTAATGGAATATGTGTAGAAAACAATCATCATCTAATTCGATCATGTTAATCACATACATTACATCAAGCATAACCATACTTGATGCTCATGCAAATACAAAGTCAATCTTGAGTGCATCATAATAGTTTACCATCAACGTTACTTAGTTTATCATTTCTTAAGCAACCAGTAAATCTTAGCAAGTACACATATGCTAATCAAGATAACTAGTTTGTCAGCATGCAAGAAACCTTTTCAATAACCTTTCATTCGTGCATATCAAGAAATGTAGATGTTCTAATATATGAGTATGCAAGTACAAACATAAAAGTGAATAAATACAATATTGAATAAAGAAGGTATAGCTCATGTATGTATGTATATAAATATATATATGGGTATATATATAAGTATACATTCTTAAGTAAAGTAATTCCATACAACATTACCTTCTATCCAAATATCATGAGGAAATGTGTTTGATGGGTAATGTTTTATGAGAAAACATTACTTCACTTACATATGGAAAACATAATCAAATTCCATCAAGCAAGCATTCTATCTTAGAATGAAACTTCTTAGTCATCAAAACATGCTACCAACAATATATACATGAATAAGGGTTAATAATGCATGATTATCATGAAATCTATCATTGTCCATGGTATCATAATTACTCATCCATTACATATAAGGTAGTATTCCCAAACCTTATTCCTTTCTTCAATGAAATAAATCATTCATTATTCAAGTGAAGAAATAAATTGATAAAAGAACATTATCTTTATAAAAAAACTATTCCTTTTCTTATGTGGAATATCAAAATCAACAATACCCAAGAAACATCTCTATTATTTAGAATGAATCTTCATAGGAATTTCTTCAAAAATGTCAAATAGCCAACAATATTTATGTGTATGGAGGTTCATAATGCATTAGTATAAGCAATCCCCTTGATTCGACTTTTAATGAATTATAAAATTTTAGAAGAGTGTAAGATTTATTAGCCCAATAGCTCTCGTCAAGTTTATATCTCTGCCATCTTCTTAGTCTCCAACTTGAGACACTCCTAAATTATCCTATCTTGATGTGGTAAAGGAGATATCCTATAGGCTCTTCATCTCATAGTAGTGTCATATCATCTTTTAAAAAAAAATCTATTAAGTAGGATATCTTCTATAATTACCACCATTCTTGAATATCAAATAGATACTGCTCGACTTCATTATAATTGAACCTCCAAGCTATACCTTTCAATACAAACCATCTCTATCTTAAGGATTTTTAACCATTAGGTGAAGTTACATTATAACCTCGATCAATAAATAATGAGGATGATTCACTATAAGCAAAGGGTGGATCAACAACCACCAAATTTTATGATCATGCAATATCGACTAAATACCATCGAGATAAGTATATCTAATATACATGCATAAATACTTGATATAGGCATTATCGAGCCACAAGGCGTATATTGCTTATAAGATTTAAAGCAATTCTTAATATGAATTAAGAGATTGGTTATTTGTGAATTTTGTCTAGACTTCCCATCTTGGCTAGACAATCTACTCTACTCACATAATACATATAACACAAAGTTATTACTCAACTTTTCTTATTTCAAATAAAATAGCTTCATATTAATAATCCCACTCGTTATAGAAGACGATATATATATATCGTCACTTTCCTTTCGTGGTAATACCTTAAGCACATGTGGGTGTTTACTTCTCTTAGGCTTTGAATAGGAACAAGGGAGGCCGAATTTGGGGATTCTATACCCAAGGATTTGCTGCTAAGACTGAAGAAAACTGTCGGGTAAGAGCAAATTGGTAGGTGGAAAGCCCGATTCCACAACCTTTGCTTGTTACCTTCAAACATGTGGTTAAATGGACTTTGGAATCGGGTATCGACACACATCAAGCATAAAGGATAGAGGAGTTTCGACAGATGTTGTAGTTACAACTGCCCTAGTAGGCATGCATGAAAACGGGGAATCAAAGACAAGCATGCGAACTGAGATAAATATGCATCATCTGCGGGTCACGCGAGCAAGGCATGAAGCTTGAAGGTCATGGAAGCCATAGAATAACCTTTGCAAGTCATGGAAGTAAAATAAGAAACAAACATAGGTTATGGTGGATGGAGAACCAAAGATTTACACATCCATAAAAGCATTCAAGATAAATATTCTCAAGGCTACGCCAAGAATATGCAAGAACAAATTAAATGCTATCGATCCTCTGCGCTATCTACTGGTGAATCCCACGTGGCTCTTTCCTTTTTTTTTCCCTCTATTTGACATCTACACTTTCCTTCTACTACCCTTCTAGTCTAAAAGCCTTCCCAAGAACAACACCGATAGGTGTATTGCGCATTTCAAATGTGAAGGCATTTCAAGGGAGCGGTCTAAGACTAGTTACTTAGAACATTTTCGATGAAGCATAAACCAAAAGGAGCATATATATATGTAAGCAAGAGTGGTAACAGAGACAGAGTACTAAATTAAAGATAAGTCGTTTGGAATTTCTGCGGTTTAAATCCATAAACCTCCCTTCCCGTTCTTCCAGTTTCTTAAGGACTTGCTAAATGCTATATTCATTTATTGAGATCTTTGTTTGCCTTTTCTTTAGATAGCCAGAATGTATGTATTCACTCACAGGTTTAAGAAGTCAATTAGTCTAAGCGACTTTGGTATAATACAAACCGAGCATACTATGCCCCCTGAGATTTCACAAACTATGACGAAGACCAAACCTTCTATTGTCTCGGTAGGTAAGAGAATAGTGTATAGTGGAGCTTACCTGATGAAACTTAGATTTGAATCCTCCTACCCAAACGTCGATGATGAGATCGACCATAGCAGTGGCGACGATAAAATCCAATGGCATTGCCTTCAAGTCACGAAAAAATATCGAGCCTCCCAACGCCATCGGTAGGTTGTCCTCGGGGTGGAAGTGACTCTTAACGCCGAAGCTTTTCGTCTTTTCCCTTATTTTTTGGAATCCTCATGAAGCGATTCGTTAAGTCCACAAGCTTATCTGCCTGATAGAAATTTTCCCTTCATTTTCAGAATGGAGATGAGATTTCCCCCCCTTCAACCAGATTGGAATACCACACTCTTAGAAGGAAGATGGCGAAGTTTATTTTTAGGATGGATTCCTGAAGCCCGAATCTCTCCCATTATGCATCGGTTAAAAGATCATTTATCAACTTGGTCGCTTGGTGATGTCAAACCCACTCCTCTTTCCATTAAACTTTCCCATGTAATGCTTTAATTTCCTATCCACCATGCCAATGGTGGTGGGTAGTTACCTTTCCCCCATGACCCTGCATGATCTTCGTGCTCATTTAAAACAATCTGCTATATAGAGCGTGACCTGCAACCTTTATGATTCATGCAATCCTCAGTTAATGCAAGATTCATTTTAAATAATCCTATTTATTTATTTCTTAGTTTTAAATGAATAATGCAATTCAAACTAAGAAATAATCCATGCCAAATCTTTATATAATTAATAATATTTTTTCCTTTCTACCATTTACATAATGATTATTTATGTAAAAGTTTTACTTTATAGCGAAGTACCACCATCATTTATTCATTTTCTATATTTTTTTTTAATTTAATATTCAATACTAAAAGTACATATATTAATTTCTTATTAATTTATCTTCCTCAATTTAATATTTGAGTTATGCAAGAGAAATGAGATATGGCACCTAAATGGGGTTTGACTAAGGCAAACCCCCATTCCCTAACAATCAACAAATTTTTCTCCTCTTTGATGTGTGTTTGTAGATTTTTAGGTTGAAGATCAAGTGGAGAACAAGATTGAAACTGTAGTGTCAAAAAAAGTAATCCTCTTTTCACACTTAACTAAAATAATTGACACATAATTAACTTAATTATGCCTTGGAGTGGTGTTGTAAGGTGTTGTACACATTCACATATCTCTAGGGTCCTTAATTAAAATCTATTTAAATTTCCCCTTTTAAAAAAGTGTTGTAAAGTGTTGTAACTCATTTTCACATTTTCCTAAGGTTTATCCAATTAATTAAGCCTAATGAACCCCTCTTGTACCTAAATTGAGCCTTATTTATGGTGTTGTAAAGTGTTTAAACATACTTTCACATTTATCTAGGGTGGTATTAATTAATTGTGGTTAATTATACTTAATTGGCTCTTTAATTCAAATTCAAGCCCTCTAAATTATATTTTCTGAGAGATCAATCCTAACACCCAGTAATTAAGTAGTATAACATTTAATTTGGCAAGTTCTAGGTCTTGGAAATTGAAGCCAAGACCCATTCACCACTAATGGTGAATGGGTCATCCCTTAACTGGACCCCCTTTTCTTTGCATATTTTAATTGGGTTTTAATGCACTTTTCATCCCCTGAAGCGAGGTCCTAGAAAGTTGTGCCAGGACCCATTCACCCTAGGTGGTAAATGGGTCCTCCCTTAACAAGGGACCTCCTTTTGAATTTCATCTTGGTGGGATTTTAATTAATTTCATTTCGAGATCTAATGTAAGCTTGAATTATTTAAATTTCAAGGTTATTCTCTAATTTTGTATAAATACAAGGTTATTTTACATAATTTGACAACTAAAGAAGATTATAAGCAAGCAAGAGACAAAAATTTCATTAGATCAAGCATTCATAGTCAAGAAGCTTGAACAAATGTGAAGTTTGGAGTAGCATTTCAAAATATTCAAGCTGATTTTGTATCCAAGATCAGGCATTAATGAAGCTTGATGATAGATGGCTATGGAGAATCATGAGGGATTCTAGGTGTTTCCTAAGTGATTCCATCT